>PVJH01046212.1:0-11948 GCA_004026705.1 Nesogale talazaci | reverse complement strand
TCTCTGGCAGCGGGGAGCACTAGAGGTGCCGTACTGGTGGCCACAGCGCCTCGTTCCGCTGGATGTCTTCCCCCCACACCCTGCTTGTCTCAGACAAGCACACACCGCTTTCATGTGCTAGAGAGCAGGGGTGTCCCTCGAAGGACTGGAGCAGAGGTGTGCCCCCTCACCCCGCCGGGGTGCCTGCCAAAGCTGGACTGGTGAGTGAGGAAGACAGGGTGCGTCCGAGTCACGGTGCAGGAGGAGTACAGAGGGCACCCCCAGGGCTGCCTGCCAGCAAGGCAAGCCCGCCGCCTTGGACAACACTCAGCCCAACTCTCCTTCCTTCATCTACTTTGGACAGACCGCGGGTGGGCACCGGGCCTCGGGTAAGCACACTGGTCCTGCCTGGCAGAGCCAGAGGGTCTGTGAACGCGAGAAAGACCTCCACACAAGATGGTCTGACACAGTGGCTGGCTCACCCAGAGAGCGGTGGTGGGGAACTGAGGCTGGCGCCGGCCCAAAGGGCACGCAGATCGGGACTGACTGGACGGCTTCTAACAGCCATGCGAGAGCGGTCGGCACTCACCTGTAGCCTGAAGGCTGGCACGCTGGACCCACTCAGATTGGCTGCCCAAGACAAGGCCTGGCAGCTGGCTGCCGTAGAAGCAGGACCAGCTCTCAGCCCTCTCGTGGTTTGCTAGAAACCTCCCTGCCCTGAGCACCGAGTGGAGAGAGCAGCAGGTGGGAAGACAGAGGGGGCAGAGCCAGGTCGACCAGGATGTGAGACACCAGGACAAGTGCTGCCTGCAGGCTGCGGCCTCGACATCTTGGACCTTGGACTTCCATCACCGCCGGAGCTCGAGGAACAACAGGGAGGCTCACCTCGCTCAAACCGGACCGGTCTGACTATGAGCCTTTGCCCCAGGCTGGGGGCATTCCAGACGAGCTCTGTTCTCAGAGGCGGCTCAATGGTGTGGGCCCAGGAAACCATCTCTTCTGCGTCTTAGCGGAAGAACCCGAGCCAGCAGCTCTGTCCTCCCCTTCGACCTGGGTCAGTGTTGACACAGGAGGGGCCCCTCACACGGGTCTTTCCTGAGTGTGCCGCCAGGGGCCAGTGGGGTTGGGGGGATGGGGGCCTGCAGCCTGGAAGGAAAGGTGTGCTGTGTGAGGGCGCTCTCACGTGTGGTGGCGAAGCAGGGAGCGCCCCTCCTTCCTTTCAAATAAAAGGGTTGGAGGTTTGATGGCCGGCCAGAGCATTCCGGGTTTAGAACAAGGGATGCCACGAGACCTTCTCAAGGTGGAACTGCCTGGACAGGTGCGGGGAGCCGGAAGCATCGACACCCCAGGGACTGGCAGCGACTTGGAATCTCCCGGGCCCTTCTGTATCTACCTCTGGATCCAGACAGGCCTCAAATGGAAGGCCAGAGCTCTTGGGCTGGGGGGGGGGGGGGCAGGGAAAGGGTGGGAGACAAAGGGCTCACCCGCTGACAAGGTGATGTAAGAGAAAGCTCCAGAAGCAACTGACTGTTGCCCACCCCTGTTCTAAGAAGCCTGCCCCTGGAGTCATTGTGCCCCGACTCAGCCCCCCACCCCAGCCTTTGCAGTCACAGGCCCTGCTGCCCGCCACACCCCACGTCATCCCCTGCGTCACTCGACGGCGAGCCAAACGGTCACATAAGAGACATGGAATTCTCTGACGTTGGTGGGTCCTGGGCTGGGGAGCGTGAGCCCTCGCAGCTGACCTGTCGATTTCAGCCATGACTGCCTTTTGGGGCACACCCAGCTAGCCTTCCACTGCTGAGCCAGAGCGCTTGGTCGCCAGCCCGGGCTCCCCAACAGGCTTCAGGGGCAAGACCTGGGCTCACTGGTGGCTCGGACACTGTCTGAGCATTCCAGCTTCCAGCCAGGACCGCCATTGTGTCACCAAAGTAGGGGAGTGTCGTCGCTTCTCTCTTCATTTGGTGTCCCCTCAGCCCAGGCTGTGTGGACCCACTGACCCGCAGCTCCCCGCGGCCACCTGGCTCTCTCTGTAGGCCCTCGGGCATCCAGTCTGTTCCCCCACCAGTCCACACCTCCCTCCCCTTGCAGACCACACTTCTCCATAAGCTCCCTTCCCACATGCCTCTGCAGGGTGGCCAGCACCGTCTTCAATGCTTTCCTTTTCTTCTGTCCTATCTCCTGCCCTCCTGGTGGGTGCCCTGAGCTAGAAGCTGCCTTCCCTCTCCCCAGCCAGCCTCGTGGGGGGAGAGGCCCAGGAGGGCTGCACCCTGCGTCTCACACTGTCTTCAGCTTGCCTGCTTTTGTAAGGTGTGTGAAAGCACAGGGAAAGCTGCTTTCTTCTAAGTTTTAAAAGTCACAAGTGAGCGGTCCGAGGGGCTCTGCACCATGCCCGGGGGAGGAGGAAGCTCAGGAGGAATCCCCAGCTGTAATGAACAGCTGCTTGGAAAACTAATTTGATGCCACGGTGGGATGCAGGCGAGTTTTGATGTGGATGCCAACAGGCCACAAAGAGTGGTCAGTGCCCACAGCGGCTGGGATCAGCGAGACTCACACCATTAATGGAACCCAGGGGGCTTGGTGGGACCCAGTCAGTCAGTAGTTTGAAGGTCGCGGTGGGTTGCGTCCTCGAGGGTCCTCCCTCGGACACCCTGGGGCAGTGGTCCTCCTCGTCCACGGTCTCCAGAGTGGGAACAGTTCAGACACAAGCAAGCCTAGTGATTGGCTTGTTCTCTTGATTATGCCTGAAAGCCCCAACCATGACCGCTGCCCGAGGGACATGCAGCTCACGGGGACATTGCGGTGGTTTCCGCCGAGACGGGACACATGGGGGAGGGGCAGGGAGCCTCTTCTGTCTGCCTCATGGCAGCCAGTGGGTTTGGGCCACTGACCTGGCGGTTGGCTGCCCAACACCTGAGCTGCTGCCTCGTTTAGGGCTCCTCTTGGGACCCTAACCATGGTGGAACCAGAGACGACCCAGTCCCGCGCCACTCTCGATGTTGGCGGCCTGCATGCTGACCCGCCTGGTACAGCCCCTCCTGGGGCCCAGCCTCGATGGCTTTGCTGAGCACGAGGCCCTCTCCGCACGGCAGGCCTCAAGGACGTGAGGCCAATCTGGCCAGACGAGCTTCTAGATGTAAAGAGCATTCTGGCTGCGTTTCCTCCCAGGCAGCCCTGCGTGTTCTTCTCCATCGCTCTTTGCCCAGGCCGTCGTTCCAACGCACGGGTGTCTCTCCAGGCCCCTCCTTCCCGGGGCCGGCTGACCCAGCATCAGGCACACTGCCGTCCTCAGAGGGACACCCGGGATCCCCAGCCCTGCAGAGGTCTGCGCGACAGACCTGCCCTGTGCCACAGATTCTCTGAATGCCACTTCCATGAACGCTGATTGGGTTCAGGAAAGAGGAAGACAGAGTTACCCTGCATGCAGACAAATGGTTTTCTCTTATTCCCCAAGAAATGGAAATGCCATCAGCGGACCCACCTCTCTCCCCAAGGGAAGGATTCTGTTATTCCACAACTGGGAATGTCCGTGCTGCATCCTGCCCAGCACAGGACTGCCATTTGGAGTCTCTGAAGCAGTACCTGCCCCCCTCTCTGCCAGCCCGGGGGTACACAGGCTCACACCTCGGATCTTACATCAGACACAAACATCCCAAAAGGAGGGCAAGGAAATCCAGGGGAGTCTGGTCGACTAAAATAAAATAAAGATTCTGCAGGCCTCAAGGATTCCAGAATTTCCTCCATGGCAGAAGCCATGTGCTGGCGACAAGTGGAAGCTCTGAACGGCTAGCAGTTTGGGGGCATGTGCCACACTACCCTAAAGCGATGTACGGCAATTCTTAATGGTGGGGGAGACTATATAGGACGACTCTGTATGTGTTGGCCCTGATTCAGGTGGGGTTTCTTATAAGTATTCACGTGGACCAATCCATACACTGTTGGTGGCAACAAAAGGGTTGTGGTTTGGGGCTGAGCCCCGGTGGCGCAGTGGTTGAGTGTGGGACTGGGGCCCACGGGCTTGGCGGTTCAAATCCAGCAGCGGCTCTCTGGGAGCAAGGCTGGGTAGCTCCCACAACCACCAGAGGGCAGTGATGCAAGCAAACAAACAAAAAAGAGTTGTGGTTCTTCTAAGGTGTGAATATTCAACAGCTAGTGCTTGACACCATTTCTAGGAGAAGTGGGGTTCCCAGGAAGCTCCTGAGGAGGGGGGCAGGGCATGCTCCCTGGTCTCAATTCAGCAAGAGGCCCCCTGTATCCAACCCTCCCCCCAACCCCCAGTCATTTTTAAGGTCAGGACCATGTCATGAATGTGGATCATAAGAGAACTGGGCCGTTCTTCTGAGGAGCGCCAGGGTGACCTCAAACATCAGCCAGGCAAGCGATCTAACTATACCAAACATACACATGGAAGAGCTAGAAGGCTCGAAGGCTCGGAGCGGGTGCTGGGAAGGGAGAGGCGGGCTGGAGGCCCGGGCAGAGGCCGCAAGCTCACAGAGGCGGGGAGTCAGAACCCGCACTGGTCTGCGCTGGGTTCATTATGGGCCCGAGGACTGCAGCTGGGGTGATAGAAGTAGTGCTAAACGGATTTGTCTCTCTCCTCCCCGCCTCCAAAGGACCCGCCAGGAGTGGCACCAATCAGAGGAGCCATTTACTTATCAGAGAGAGAGAGAGAGACAAACAAACAGAGAGACAGAAATAGAAAGACAGAGAGAGAGAGAGCTCGCCAGTGAGGGAACTCACACCACTGCTCTTGACCCAGCCCAGATTTCCTGGTGCAGCAAGGAGGCGCTGGCTGGGTAATGGGGCTGATCTAAGGGATGCCTCTGTGTGTGTGTGTGTGTGTGTGTGTGTGTGTGTGTGTGTAGGGTTGGCACTCTAGGAACCATGGGCTGAATCTGCTGTGCTGCTGCCTGCTTTTGTGAGGCCCAGGAGTCATGAATGGTTATTTCGATGTTTTAAGGGGTTGGGAAAAGAAGGGCATTTCAAAAGAATTCTTCAAAAGAAGAAGACTATTTTGGGACACTTAAAAAGTCTATGAACCATATAGCAACAATGGAGGCAAAGGCAGGCTTGGGGAGGGGTCTGGAGTGAAAGACCAGAGGTAACCTCGCTGCTGCCAGAGCACCATCTCTGAGTGGGTGCCCAGGTGCCAGACACACAGCGGAGCCGAGTGAGATGGGGCGGGGGGCGGGGGGGAGGCACAATGGATGGGGTGATGCCAGATCCTAGCGACAGGATATTCCTACCTATGTGCTCATCTGTGCCGGAAAATGCCAATTCTACGCAAATACCCCGGGAGTGAAGTCCATCTGGGAAACACTGCAGCCAGGTGGGCTTAACCAGACACCTTGAGCAAAGGGCCACAGTCTCAGGGAACGCCGAGGTCAATGAGTGTAACACCCTCCTCTGGGGAGCAGTGACCGGGATGCACGCCTGCTCCCCAATGAGTGCCAAAACCGTCGGTGAAAACCCAGGGGAACAACGAACCCCAAACCCCAAGGCCAAGGCCCACACACACCCCGCTGCCTAACACCTGGGAAACCCATCGGGCGGGTCCTGGCTATCACGCAAGGCTGAGAAAAGGATCACATTCAGAGAGAGTGGGAGAGACAACGGGGAGCAAGCATCAAAATCATGCTCCAAGGCCAGGCTGGATGGTTGGACACGGGTGGGGGCACCCCTGAAACTAGGGGTCTTCCTCACGCTGGTCCTGCAGACCTGGGACTGAGCTCCCTGCGGGGACACAACTTTCAGCCCAACACTGGGCGGGTCTCCAGGGGGCCAGGGAGACCTGGTAGTGGAGGGGGCCACCTGCTGGGCTGTCAACCTACAGATCAAGTTCAAAATCACAGGCCACCCTGGGCGGCAGATGTTACCTTCTACTCCCACAAAGACTCAGTCAACTCTACCGCGCGGGACGGCTGGGTGGGAACCCCTGCACGGTGCCAGCGAGTTTGGCTCGTACGGTACCCGGGGTGTGTGTGTGTGTGTGTGTGTGTGTGAGCTCCTTCGAGGATAAAGTTCAGGAGGGTTGTGAAAGGAGGCGCAGTAGAAGCAGGAGCCACAGGGAGGCTGCAGGGCGGGCTGGTGCACAGGTGTGAGAATGCCACCGAGGGAGTGCTCTGGGTGGGGGAGGGAGCACTGCAGCGGGGAGTCCCAAGTGGGAGGTTGGTGGACCCCACTCAGCAGAAGCCAGAGCTGTCGATCTGTTGCTGTAAAGACATGAGAACTCAAACCTAACCCCTGCCGCCGAAACTCGGGGGCAGAATCACACCGACCCACGGGGCTGCCACGGCCGTACCGGCTCCACAGACAGACGCATGCGTGGCTGGCGAGGCTGAGCCAGTGGTCGCACGGGCTCACGCCTGGAACACCAGGTTCTCTCCTCACCACGCCAGCGTCCTAGGAAGCCCAGGGAGCACAGTCATTCTGGTACGGGTGCCGTGCAGAGTCAGAGTGGGCGGGAGGCGCTCAGCAACACTCCCACTGAGCTACCTGAGAGCTGACGAGCCTGCCCCGGTGCCCACGCACCAGGTGCCTCTGCCCTTCTCTGCTTGCATTTTGTATTGAAACAGGTGGTTTAGGACTAGGACAGCAGGAAAATGATTTTCTTGTGGGGGCATATATGTCCCGCAAAGTTTTTGGTGTGTGTGGGTTTGGATGAGGCCTCCTTCTTGGTGTTCATGCAGTTATGTAAGTTCCCACCAGATGGCAACACACACTGAAAGTGGGCTAACCGTTTCCCACTAAACCCAAGAGGTGGAAAGTGGGTGCTATACGTCCCACTGGCCACCAAAAGGTAATTAGAGCCTCCCTTCCTTGATTTGGCGAACAGGCACACACCGCGTCCTCCCTTCACGATCCTGAAGGTCACCACGGCGAACGGATTCCTTGCTGGCTGAGCAGACTGAACGCTGCAGTCCGTGAGGTGGAGGGACTATTGCGACAGGGCCCTTTGCCCCATGTTTCACGAGTGCCTCCTCAATCAGGCAGTTGGACTCAGCGGAGCCTGGCAACAACCTGCAGTGAATATGGACATGGCACCACCTTGCTTGCTCAAAGCCAGGACCTGGAGCACTTACTGATGAAGTCCAAGGATCGCGGCCTTCAGGATGGATTGCAACCAAGTGAACAAAACCAGGATCCTCACAACTGGGCCGAGAGGTCCCATCACGAGCGACTGAGGAAAGGCCGACGTCGCCCAGGGCATCGTTTTGTTTGGATCCACAATCAGTGCTCATGGAAGCTGCAGTCGAGAGACCAAGAGACCAGCTGCCTTTGGTAAATCTGCGGCATGCGACTTTATCTCAGAGTCCCTAGAAGCCGGGACGTGACTCTGAGGACTGCAGGTGAAGCCTGGACCCTGACGAAAGCAGGCTGAAGAAGAGTCCGTGCCTTGGGGCTGTGGAGTTGGAGAAGAACACTGAAAGCACCACGGACTGCCAGAAGGACACACAAGTCTGTCCTGCAGGAAGCGCGGCCAGAAGCGCTCCTGAGAGGCCAGGAGGGCGCGATGTCCCCTTCCGTACTTTGGACATGCCGTCCGTGGAGAAGGACACCGTGCCTGGCAGGGAGCTCTCCCTCCCCTCGAGTCAATGCTGCAGACTCACGGCCACTTCTTGCGGGTCTCCGAGGCTGACTGCTTGCTGGAGCAGAGAGTCCGGTGTCTTTCTCCCTGGGAGCGGCTGGTGGGCTTGAAGCGCCAACCACGCAGATCACGGCCCAACGTGTAAGCACTACACCGCCGCCAGGGCTCCACTGCTCACGTGGAGGGAACAGGAAGACGGAGAGACAGAGCGGCTGCCACAGCAGGCTCCCGCACAGCAACTCTGTGGAGGCGGTGCAGCCCTGGGCCGCGTTTCCTTCTGCATCGCAGGCCGCTGTGGTGGAAGGCGACCTGGTTGCTGCCACCACCAGGGACACGGAGAACTGGGGCACACAAAGCCCCGAGAGCCACTCCTGGAGAGACCCAGTGCAGATGAACGCGCCTGAAGGTAGGGGGTGAGGGGGGCCCCCGGGCAGGAGCCGCTGAAGTCTGAGCCTGTGGAGGTGGTGCCGCATGGGCCAGGCAGCTGGCTCCTCACACTCTCCACGCCTCCCTCGAGAGCCACACCGAGGAAATGGGCTCCAAGGAGGCAGATTCATCCTTCTCAAGCCTTAATTAACTGGGACCTAATGAGGACTTTTAAAGGCCACCCAAGAAAATTTCTCCCTCTTCAGTCAGCATGGGGTAAATGGAGGTACTTTTACGAAGAGCTACCTGGGTTTCCTGCAATGTAAGCAAATCACTGAACCTTCTGGAGCGTTGGCTTGCTAGATTGAAAACGGAGAAGGCCAATGTAAGACTGCCTCACATCCTCGCCAACAGCAGAGTTCTGATTCTGAGACACGCCAACAGAGCAAGACGGCCAGCAGGCGGAGGTCGTCCCTCTCTCTGGGTGAGGGGCCCTGGTGGAGGAGTGGTTACGAATGGGGCTGCCAGGCACAGGTCAGCAGGTTGAAACTACCAGCCACTTCCAAGAAGAAAGATGGAGCTTCGACTCCCGGCAAGGGTGACGCTCTCGGAAACCCACCCGGGAAGTTCTACCCTGCCTGATAGGGTGGCGAGGAGTCAGAGTTGCCATGGCGGCAGAGTTTCCTTTTTAAAAACACTTCGTTGCGCCCAGTTCATCATTTTTGCATCTGTAGAGAGTGAGCGTGGAGATGTTTGTAAAGCAACGGGCTGTCAGCAGGGAGCGTGAGGGGCAGTGCTCAAGAGGGAGCCTGAGCCTGGGCTTTGCCGACCCTGCCGTCCCGCTGCCCACCTCCTCTGCCATCTGTGACATCCGGGAAGCTGAGGGGGCTCCAGACTTGGGCAAGACAAGAGAGAAAACCACCCCACCCCACAGACACAGGTGCCGGCGTCCACTCTACTGACAAATGATGAGGAGAAAAGGCATTGGTCCTGAAGTCACCAGCTCTTGGCTGAGGACTTCCAACCTGAGTTATGTGACAGCTGCCTGGCACGGCTGCCGGATGCCCTCCAGGGACACGGGTTTCTTCAGGACCGGCGTCTTCCAGCTGCCCGAGCCCTCTGTCTCTTCTAAAGAAGGCGTCCAACAGTTCATGCAGAAATTCTATTACCTTCTCAGTCCATTTTTCCATGAACTTTGGGACGCCCGCTTGGACCTCACTCCACAGACACAGCCCTTTTCCCTCGTGGACTAGTGACGGCTCGGGCCAGCCCTGTGCTGACAGGCGGGTGTGGGCACCGCGTTGCCAACGATGCGTGCCCTGTCCTTGCTCTGCAGCACATTTTGGTTATTCTCGAAAGAGGTAATGCGCTTTGGCCACCCACTGAATAGATGACAGGGTGGTGTCATCATCATTTCCCCGTCCTGGGAGACAAACAAACAAACAGATTCAGGGGACTTGCTTCCTTGCAGGGGTCTGGAAGTGAACCCAGACTATTTTGCCTCATCTAAAACAGTAAACTATTCACTCATCTAAAAACAAACGATGCTTTTTGGAGACAGGGAATTGGAAAGAAGTACTGCTTTAGTTTTTAAAGCCTTAAGATCAACAGGGTCCTGAGGAACAGCCCTGCGGGGAGAACCCATCCAGGAGCCTCCTCCCCGGAGTCGCCCGACATTCCTGCTGTGGGCCTTGGCCCGACATTCCTGCTGTGCGGTGCCGTGGGAAGGGGTGTGGGGGCTGTACCGGGCAGCCTTGGAGACCCCATTCGGTGTGGTGATGGGGCGAGCAGAGGAAGCATGGGTGCGTCTCAGCACCGGGCCAGGCCCACGCCACACTGTGGATGGCACGCGAGAAAGGCAGTCACTGACCTGGTCCAGGCGCAGCGCGCCGCCCACAAAGCGCTGTCTGCGCAGCTCCTTGGCGATGCCGTGGAGATTCAGGACAGCCTGGTGCACCTCCTGGCAGGTGTGCTCTGGGGAGATGGGGGGCAGCGTCTCCGTGGGGACAGGCTGGGTGGGGCTTTCGATCATGCTCTGCGCATGCTCGTAGCTCAGTTTCGTGCAGGAGCAGATGACAGTCCGGCCAAACCACTCGTCAAGGATCTGCAAGGACAGACAGATCGCGAGGTCAGGACAAGACACCCCAGGTCCTGTGCTCCTTTGACCGTTCATCCAAACACGGTGGTTAGTGATTTACTGAGCGAACTCACCCAAGTGTCAAGAGATGAATTGGCATACTTCTGTGACAAACTATATACATACATGTATTTCTTGTATTTTATTATATAAAACCTGTCATATAAACACACATATACATATATAAAAGAGAGAACAACAAAAGAATAACTGTTGCAGCTGCTTCTGTGGAACCAAACCCTTCGTGGGATTTAGTTCCTTGGATTGGAAGTTTACGGTCATGATGGCCTGAGCCTCTCAGGTCACTGGCCGAGCAGTGCTCTGTGTTCCACCCTACAGTGTGCTGAGCAGTGTCTGCAGTCTAACGGCCACCAGCGCCCATCGGAGCACACACATGCACACACATGCATCTCCAGAGTCCCCGGGGAGGACGGAGAGTCAGGCCCTGGGGGAGAGCCTCTGCTCACCACCTCCACAGACCACAACCTCCGCTGCCCCGAGGCCAGAAGAACGGAGGGCACCCGTCCCCCACCACCCAACTCCCCACTCCCCAGAGGGAGTTTCTGATCAAGAGGAAGAAAAGCCAAAACGCAATTTCAAATGGTCGTGGACTCCAACACCTCTGCAGCCCTGGAGGGTGGATGGAGCCTGGACACGATCACCCGGAGGCAAGCGTTTGACCTCAGCCCCAGACACACGCAGAAAACCAAGTCTCGGGAGCGGAACTAGTAAGGAATGTCTACCTGGAGCACCACACTCTCAAGAGCAGACTCTCTCGGTGGGGTCCAATTAACAATTGCACCTTGAAAGCTCAGCCACGGCAGCTGAGGGTTGGGGGGTGGCTCAGAAAGGGGAGCGGGGATGGCTCTACACACCTGAGAATTCAGCCGACAGCACTGAACCGCCATGTGGAAATGACTGCATGTTTGGTGGAGTTTACTCTCGGCCGCTTGAGGGGGAGGGAGGCTCTGTGCAACACGTGGCATTAAGGCTGGTCTCTGAAGAATGCTGGTGGCCTGCCCTGGGAGCCTGAGGATGGGCTTTTAGCAAGGTCACATTGTGAGCCTGGTGGATGGAGGTCTCTGACTGGAACACCAGTGGCGGGGGTGTGGCTAGAGAACGGGACTTAATGCCTGGGCAGTGGAGAACCCCAGAAGGTACTTGAGTGCTCTGGGCACAGGTCAGGCCAGCAAAGGTCAGGCCTGGTGTGCAGCAGCATGCAGGACTTCTCTTTCATTTGGGGGAGTGTGTGTGTGTGTGTGTGTGTGCATATAAACTCCCAAAGGGCTTCTCAAGCCTGAGTTCTCCTGTCATCTTAGGCTGGCTGTGTATGGCTGGGTGTTTAGGATAAAGTGACCAGATTTTAACATTGGTAAAGTGGGACACCATTGACGGGGGTGGGGGTGGGGGGTAGAGGAGGGATAGTCCCTTCCTGTTCCCCCACTGTTACCTAGCTTGCCGTGCATCCTTTCAAAAAATCGGGACTTTTTTAAAACGCCTCGGGACGTGGGGAAAATTATTTAAAATCAGACTGCCCTGCCAAAAGCGGGTCGTCTGATCACTTTAGTTTAAGAGTATCTAGGAGATGCCAGGACCCTCTTCCTTAGAAATGAGACAACCAACAAATGTCTCTAAGACACTGGCAAATGACACCTTGGGGGTGGGGTGGGTAGCGACCTTCGGCCCAGTGAAAACCAGTGGGTTCTAGGATCCCCAATTAGCCATTTCTGTGAGGAGTACCTTGTGTGCACGTGCAAACACTTTATTGTGATTTGGCCAGGCTCACAAGGTCAATCCATATTACATGTTATACTGCCCCCCCCCCCACTCCCATCACAGCCCCCTCCCCCAGTTTTCATTGCCCTTCTTCCCCTCCCC
>PVJH01046211.1:0-11944 GCA_004026705.1 Nesogale talazaci | reverse complement strand
GGGAGCTGGATGGATTAGCAGGCTGATGAAGGATGTCTGCGGTGGTTCCCTACCGGGGATGGGGATGCCTGGCCTCTTTCTCTGTTTTGTACCCTGGAGAGCTTGCAGGCAGGTGTGGGACCGTGACCTGGCTTGCTGCTGAGCGAGAGGGGAGTGCGGAGCATGGCATTTTAACCTTCTA
The DNA here is from genome assembly GCA_004026705.1 of Nesogale talazaci. Lineage (NCBI taxonomy): Eukaryota > Metazoa > Chordata > Mammalia > Afrosoricida > Tenrecidae > Nesogale > Nesogale talazaci. The sequence continues at coordinate 11,763 of PVJH01046211.1, read as the reverse complement.
GATTTGGGTCCTGGTCAGACCAATGGTTTCTGTGGGCAGCAACTGCGTGAAGGGAACCAGGGCTGGGGTGGGGGTCAGTGGGAGGCCTTGTGGCCGGTGTCCTCCCGCTGGGGAGGATGGGGCAGTGCTCAGGCAGGACCGGCTCTCTCAGGAGGTGCCTGCTGCAGCTCTGGCCCTGTGCCGCATGGGAGCAGCAGCAGCAGCAGCAGCAGCCGCCAAGCCAAGCCAGCCGGCCATCTCAAGCATCTTGCAGCTCTGGGCATCCAGGGCCCTCTCTAACTTTGCTCTCGGGCAGGGAAGAGCAGCCAGAGGTTCTGTCCCCTCCCCAGGGCTCGGGGACTAGCTAGTCTACTCTGCAGATCTGGGGGGGGAGTGGGATATAGCCACGGCAGCTGTACCCCCCCCCCCCCACACACACACACTGCAGGGAGGTGCCCATGATGGTGACTGCTGCTGTCCATGTCTCCTGCTCTGGGGGGACTTGCCCCCACTGTCAGAAAGGGGGAGGGGAGCCCATGGAGCCTGTTTGCCACAGCCCCAGCCTCATCCCAACCCTGCCCCAGGATCCTGGCAGGGGGGCTGGGGAAAGGATAATCTAAAGCTATCACTGGCAGAGAGTGCCCAGGGGCACTGGGAACTGGGTCCTTCCAAAGGTGTATGTATGTGTGTGTGTGTGTGGGGGGGGGTCTTCGCAGTCATATCTCCTCAGGTGTGTGTGCCCATGTGCGTGCGCACAGGCCTGTGTGTGTGTGTGTGTGTGTGAGAGAGAGAGAGAGAGAGAGAGAGAGAGTATGTGTGTGTACGTGCGTGTGGTGTGTGTTCGAGAGATTTTATCAAAACACAATTACGGTAATGGAGGAGCACTTAGCTAGCCACCATTAGGGCTGCTCCTCCCCCTTCCCCCACCCCTGGTGACAAAGCAAGGGAGGATCTGGGTTGAAGACAGATGTTCCCAGCAGCCCATGGAGGGGAGGGGGGAGGAGCGAGAAGGACCCCCTGGACCTGCGGTGGGGGGGGGGGGGATACACACCACAGACAAGGCCCCCTTGTTTGGGTTAGCTTAATTACGCCTCCAAAATCAATGAACAAGGACCTTTTCAAACTTGGAACTTTCTGGGTATGTTTTGAGCGCCCCTGTCCGCGCCCCCACCCCCCACTCCTTAGGGTGTTCACTGCAGAGACTATGAAACAGGCACATGTCCTGTGACCCAGGGCCCGGCCTCTGGAGTCCGTGCCTGGGAAATAAAGCTATCTATCTGGAACCCAGCTACGACCCCCAAGTCCATTCCGACTGGATGGTTCTGCAGGACCCTGCCCCAGACTGTAGCGCTTTACGGAGCAGACAGCCTGAGCCCCCGGCCTCATGGCCAGCAGCCCAGCACTTAAGCACAGCACCACCTGGGCTCCCCTGAAAGTGTGTGCCCCCCTGGCTGTGCGGGGGGCGGGGGGGGGCGGTGACAGAAAGACGGATCAGGTGGTGTTGTCTTAGCACTCTGGTCTGTTGCCTTGAAAAGTGACTTTTAAAGGCGGCATTTTAAGGAGATTAAGGCACCCGGGAGTAATCCACTTCTCCTCTCTCCCCCACCCCACCCCACCCCACCCTGGCTCTCTCTGCCCAGCAACGCTCCGGTCTGAGCCAGTCAGGGCCTGGGCCACTTATGGGTGCTCAGATTCGGAGAGTCAGGGGCACGGGGACACCAGGTTCTTTTTAGCTGGTGGTAAACCAAGGAAGGCAGCCAAGCGGAGCCAGGCGTGTGCTTGGTGGGGAGGGCCACCGCCTGACCAGCCGAGGCAGACCAGGAAGCAAAAGCCCAGTGACTTTCTTATGGGCCCATGGAAGCCCTCGGAAAAGCTGGTAGCCCCAAAGCTGGCCTGGTCACTTAGCAGCCCCGCACTGAAGCACTGCCACCCTGAGCCCTCTTGGGAATGGTCGCTGGCTACCACCAAGTCGGGGCCAACTCTGTGGACCCACGCACAGCCCCAGGGCACTGCCCAGTCCCACAGCGTCCTCACCAGCGTCCTGTGCCTGAGCCCACTGTGTGAATCCAGCTCACGGAGGACCTTCTTCTTCTCTGAGTTTGTTTTTTGGGAAATAGAGTGATCTTAAAATGTGGGGTATTTTTAGAAATGCCACACGTGGGTGGTTTTAACAAACAAATTTATTCTCTCCCTTTTGAAGGCTAGAAGTGCAAATTCAGGGCACCGGCTAAAGAGGGAGGGTCTGTCCATCTCCCCTCCACGCCACCCCTCTCCTGGAGGACAGACTGTCTTCAGCTTCTGCTTCCTGGATCCCTGGAGTTTTCATGGGTCCTGAGGTCTCTATTCTGCTGCTGTATTCTCTCTCCAATCTTGAAAAGAGATAGGTGCAAAAACAAAAACAAAAAAAACCCCAACAAAACATAACACCTTGTGCTAATCCTGATCATTAACATCACAAAGGACACCTATTCCCAGAAAGGATTATAACCACTCCAGAGAGGTGAAGATTTACAGCACTTTTTTTTTTTTTGGTGGGGAGGGCGGAGGGAGTTACAGAAGGGGGAGGAGAAGGACACAATTCAGTCCAGAACATTCTACCCTTTGGCCCCTCCCCCCAAGCTCACGCCCTTGCCCATTTGTAAAAGACATTCATTCACCCCAGCCCATCCTCCCCAAAGTCTTAAACCAGCTTCAAGTCTAAAACCTCATCTTCTGATTCATCTACATTAAATAGGGGATGAGAATTTGGGGATATTCATCCTGGGGCAAACCTCTTTTCCTCCGTAAACCTGCGGAGTCCCCGTAGCAAACTCTCGGTTTTCAAAGTTCAGCGCAGGGTCGAGCTCAAGATAAACATTTCCTTGACAAATGGGAGAATTAGGTGGTGGGAGGTGGGGGTGGGGTGGGGGTCGACAGGCAGAAGCAACTCTGTTCTCACGTGGTGGAAACAGCCCTCTCTTCCCTGAGACCCTCCAGCAGTAGCCCTGCCCTCCGACGGACGCTGGGTGTCGGCCACGCTCCCTGAGTTCTGTGTGGAGGCCCCTCGTGGGGGGATGGCACTGCAACTCCTCCACCGTCTCCTTCTTCGTCCACCTGATCGCTCAGTGGTCTCCTTGGTCCCCTTCTGTCCCCTCAGCCATGGGCTGCAACCCCACCCTCTTGGCCGAGCTGAAGGGCAGTCTCAGACTTCCAAGATCCCAGCGGGCGAAGCTCTAGCTCCCTGTGAAATCCGGGTGGCTGGAGCCCCCCACCCGTGGCGTCCCGGGCAGCTCTCCCTGCCTCACGAGTTCCGTCCAGTGGTTCTGTCCGTCTCTGAGCTCGTGGAGGGGCGCTGTTTTGCGTTTCCTGAAGGTCAGCCAGGGTCGTTGCTGGGTGCAGAGTTCTCAGACGGCACTCTCTTCCTTGGGGCCTTCCTGTGACCTGTCGGGCCCCAGCTACCATGGCAGTGAGACCCCTCAGAGCCACAGGTGTAATCTCCCTCGCAAAGGGCTGTGTCCCGGAACACCGGTCCTTCGTGTGAAGAAGAGCATCACAAAGCCTTCAGGGCACTGTCACCTCGGCCTCCCTCCTCTCCCATCGTGCAGGCCTTGCTTGCTTGGGGATCTCCAGCTGAGGAGCCAGGCTCCGTCTCCGCCCCCCGGGGGTCCTGCGAGAGCCGTGAGGTGTCGGGCCGCGAGCCGCCCGCTCAGCAGCCCCAAATCACCAGCTCTGTCATCACCCGCTCAACGCAGCAGCGGTTCTCAACCTTCCTCACACCGCGACCCGGTAATCGGGACCCGCCATCACATTCTTTCCATTGCTGCGTCATCACTGTCCGTTTGTTACTGTTGTGAATCATAATGTAAACATCTGATAGGCAGGATGCATTTTCATTGTTACAAAGTGGCCATAATTAAAGCACAGCGACTGATCACAAAGACAAGATGTCATTACGTGTTGTGAAATATTTATTTCTAATGGCAGAGAGATGAAATGCTGTCTTGAAACATGGTGTACGTAGCTTGCTAAGTCTTCACACTGGGGTCTCGTAGGTGGGCGTCTCTGTGCCTAGAGGAGTGTGTCTCGGTTCCTAAGACCATCAGAAATATGTGTTTTCCGATGGTCGTAGGCGACCCCTGTGAAAGGGTCGTTTGACCCACATGTTGAAAAACCCCTGCCTTAAAGGGTCACAGTCTCTGAAACCCACAGGGGCAGTGGCTCTGAGCAGCAGGGATTCAAGGGCAGGGAGGCTGGTTTTCCTGCCTCTGTGCTGTCCGTGTCCCACCGGCAGAAATGCAGGGGTCGGAAGGGGCTCACAACGGGCGTCTGTTTTCTTCTTTGTCATTGGGGGCCATCAAGGTGACTCCAACTTTGGACTGCTGCCGTCGGGTTGGCAGCTGACCCCCCTGACTGCCTGCCGCATCTGGATTTCTGTACCAGAGGTCCACCCGCATGGCCCTTTGGGGCATCTCCCTGTGCCCAGGGCCGCATTGCTCCTGGGGTCCCCAGGACCAGCCGATTGGCACAAGGGCACCCTTGAGCTAGCAGGCCCGTTGCTTGGGGCACACAGTAGAATGACAGTTGGAAATGGGTGGGGAGTGGCGGAGGCCGGGTGGGGTGGTAGCGAGTGGGTTTGTTCTAGGTGCTGCCACTGGAGGCAATGTCTGCTTGATGCCTGGTCTATCTACCAGGTGTGAGGCTGCTCCGGCCAAGGTGGAACCGGGAGCGTGTGTGGCGCCACAGGGCCCCTGCACACAGCAGAAGGGAGCCCCGCCAGGTCCTGGCATCCAGTCCCCTCTGGCCTTCCTCATCAGTGTCCAGCTTTCACAGGCAGCTGACGCTTGGGTCAGGTGCACCTCAGCCCTCCAAGAACGTCCTTGCTCTCCAACACTGGAGAGGTCTCCTGCAGCAGTGGCCCAGTGAGACCTGACACTTGCCCACTGCCTCCGTGAGCATCGATGGAGATGCCAGCCCCGCAAAATCCGTGGCAGGCCGTGTTCCATTTGCCCTGGTGCTGTATGTTGGCCCCGCTGTGGGGATCGGGTTGTCACTGAGTCCCAACTTTCAGCAAGCAAGGGGGTGTCGCCTGCAGATGTCAGGTTGTGAATGAGCCTCCTGCGGTCCTGAGGCTGCTGCTCCTTCCTGCGGTCCAGCTTCTCTGATGACCTGCCCCGGCAGACAGACGGCAGCAGTAGGCTGACAGGATGCAACCAGGCCGCACACCTTCCCTGATTTCGGACCACGTGGCATTCCCTGGTTCTGTCAGACAGCTGCTTCTGGGTCCGTGGGCGTGTGGTGTGGTTCCCAGCTTCCCAGGGCTGTCCTCGGTTTATTGACCACACACAGCCCGATGCCTTTGCATCGCCGAGGACGCACAGGTCGGCATCTTTCTGCTGCTGTCTGCTTGGAGCCAAGGTCACCAGATGTCAGCAGGGATGCATGCCCTTGTCCCACGGCCTCTCCTGGACCTGGCCTGAGCCCCTTCCTATACAGGAGGCCACCTAACACCGCGGTTTAGGGTGCCCACCCTCCTGCCCGCCATTTTCACCCACAGTTAGCTCCATCCGCTTTCCACTCTCTCTCTGCGTCCAGGGGGAAGGAAGGGGTAGGTGGGGAGTAAAACAGGAGCTTGTGGAAGTGTCCCTGACTCACTGGCCGGAAAGACGTGTGTCCTCCAAGACTCGTTCTGCAGCATTCTCCTCCCCTAGGCTGGTCTGACCCCCTGGGAGGGGAGCAGTGTGGTTTCCTCCAGGATTCCACTGTCCCTCGGGGTGGGGCATGTGGGGACAAAGGGCCAGAGACCAGGGCCGGTGCTACCAAAGGAGCCTGATGGCTGGTGGTGGGAGGTTACCTGGAAGTCCTCCTGGGTGGGAGGGGTCTGAGGGAATCAGGGAGGCCCCTCCCCCAAATGTAAGCCTTGGCCATTTCTAACCCAAAAGCCCTGGAGATAGGACCAGAACCTCACACACTCCTTCTGGGAAGGACCCATGTGCCCCAGGAGATGCAGTATAGAATTTCAAGCTCTGAAGACAATGGGGGCCTGGTCAAGTGACATTGAGGGCACAAGATGCAAAAGTGGGCCTCTGCAAGCTCGGCCTGGGCCCAGGAGTGGCCTGACCCCCACCCAGCACCATTCCTGTTGAGGCGAGGGTGGGGGTCTCTGGGGGAGCTGGGTGCACAGGTGTGTTAGCAGACTCCGGTCCTCTGTGGCCTTGGGCACAGTTGGCCTTCCCACGAGGAGGCACAGGTGTGAAACGCTGCAGCCAGCGAGTCATGTGAGTCCGAAGTAGCTGGCCGGTGTGAGGCCAGGGCAGAGGCATGCTCTACAGGCGGGCATGGAGGGTGCCCAGGTTATCGGTCCCGGCTGGCTCCTGACCGTTGCCTGGCCACGGGCTCCACGGCGGCAGCTGATAAGAGGCAGTTTGTGGTGGGCGTTCAGCTGGATGTCTGATTCGGTGGGGGCCCTCAGTGGGGGTAGGGCCGGCTGTGGTTGTCTGCCAGGCAGCAGGCCTTGGGTCCTGGCCCCACATCAAATGTCAGACCCTAAGTCTCCCCCCCCACCACACACACACAAACACACACTACCCAAGCCCCTTAGAGCATCTACGCTGCTTCATTCTGCTGCTGGGCTGGGCTGTCTTCTCCCAGGCTCCTGGCCCAAGAGCAGTCAGCTCAGACAGCTCCTGCCTCGGGGCTGGGGCCCAGGGCCCAGCTGGTGGGGCCACTCTCCATGTCACCCTCCAGCCCTCTTCTCCCTCTGCAAGGAGCCCTGACGGCACAGCGGGGGCTGGTACCGGCAAGGTCAGCGGTTCAAACCCACTCTCTGCTCTGGGGGAGAAAGATGAGGCTTTCTGCCCCTGTGAAGATGTGAGGAGCCCCCGGCGCCGTTTCTCCTGCCCTGCAGGGTCTCTGTGAGCCCCAGGGCGTGGCTTGGGTATTTTTCTCTTCCACACTGGACAAGGTTGTCTAGACTTACGTGTTGTTTTGTCTTCTTTCTGCCTTGTTCTGCTTGGCTTGATTTCACGTGTGTAAATCAGAGGGGGTGCTTACATTGTATTCGTGCCGCAGACAGACATCTTCTCTGCTGGGCCATCAATGGTACTCTCAGTGTAGCTCTCAAAGCCAAGGGGCCTCCCTGATAGTCACTCAGCAGGAGTGGCCAGGGCGTGATGGCTTGAATGCCTGTCTTTGAGAAATGAGAAGGCTTGAGGTCACGGACAAGAGAATTCCAGGTAGCCTCGGACCACCTGTGTCTTAAAGATACTTTGAAGTCGGTCAGAATAGTTTTATATGTATACATACATACATACATACACATACACACATAATTGACTTCTGGTGATAATCTCCAGACAAGCTGTTCAGTGCTTGTGTGGGGCTGGCTTCTCCAGAGAAGCCCAATCTTGCATGAGCACTGATAGACCAGCAGTTCTCTGCCTGTGGGTCATCACCTCTCTCACAGGGGCGCCTGATTCATAACAGTTTCCACGTGACAGTGATCAAGTAGCAAAGAGAATAATTTTATGGTGGGGGGGGGTGGTCACCAACAGACGAGGAACGGTACGAAAGGGTCGCAGCCTTAGGAAGGTTGAGGACCCCTGTTAGAGACAAATGAAGAGAGAAATGTACGTCAAGAAAGCAACTCACGGGCTGAGCCCTGGTAGCATAAGTGGTTGAGTGCGGAACTGCAGCCCGCGGGCTTGGCGGTTCCAATCCAGCAGCAGCTCTCAGGAGCGGCACTGGGTAGTGCCCACGGCCACCAGAGGCAGTGATGCCCCCCCCCCCAAAGAAAGCAAGCAAGAAAGCAGCTCACACCATTGTAGAAGGGGGTGTGTCCGCCTTCAAGTCTGTGCATCAGGTGTTAATTTGAAGGCTTCTCCTAACTCATGCAGCATATATGTGTGTGTGTGTGTGTGTGTGTGTGTATATGTTAATCATTTCATTGGGGGCTTGTACAGCTCTTATCACAATCCATCCACCCATCCACTGTGTCAAGCACATTTGTACATAGGTTGCCATCCTCATTTTCAAAGCATTTTCTTTCTACTGGAGTCCATGCAGTTTATACCTGGGGTGCACAGTGTACTGCTGTCCCCGCCCCTCTCCCCTGGACCCTCCCTGATGTGATGGGGTGTGGGGGGACAGCTCTCGCTGGGTCCCGGGGGACCTGGCTCCGCAGCTGCCCAGAAGGCAGGAGCTGGGGCACTTGGCTGGCACCTGGAGCAGCAGCGCGTATGGATGAGGCATCTGAGCTCAGCTCAGATCTGACTTCATACCGAACAGCCCGGAGGGTGGGGGTAGGGGTGGCGCGGCACTGGGTTGCTAAACCACAAGGCCAGCAGTTTGAAGCCACTGGCCGCTCCCCCAGAGAGAGGAGGCTTCCTAGGCCCATGACCTACCCGCCTGTAGGGTCACTGAGAGTCGGTGTCCACTCAATGCCGGGGAGCTTGCTTTTGTGTTTCCCCAGTGTTCGGAAAAGGGCCTCTGGACCAGGGGCCTGTGGCTCTGGGCCTGCCTCAGCCGTCACCCTCGTGGACGTCCCCAGGGGCCTGCATTGGTGGCTTCCATCGCCTGTGGCATGTAGGCCAGGGGCCTTCAGGATCCCCGTTCCCGGCATCCTGGGCTGCGCGCTCCTGGGACCTTGGGGGAGTGGCCAGCGGGAGGACTGTGGTGTGGGGGACAGAGCCTGCACTGAGATGACAGGGCCTCAGTCGTAGCACGCAGAGGGCCGGGTGGGTGAATGGTCAGCACAGCCATCTCACAGAGGATGGGGTGCGGGGCCTCGAGCAGCCCTCAGGCCCCAGATGAAAGACCTAGCAGCTACCCCGTGGGGCACAGCGCCCCTCCCCTGGCGCCAGGGATGGCCTGTCTGAGGACCCCCTCAGATAGGGCCAGCACAGTCGGTCAGTCAATCAGTCGGGGCTTGTCTCCACACCCGTACCGAGAAGGGGTCAGTGATGGACGGGGAGGGGGAGGGAGGTGCTGTGCTGACACTGCTCCTAGCCCCTCCTGTTGGCCCAGGCTTACAATCCTGCAAGACAGGCTGCCGGCAGGCCTCCACGCGTGGTCATTGTCACAGCAGCTCCCCGTCTCCGTCAGACTCCAGGCGGCCGTATGAACAGACGCACATGCTGGGAGAGCCCAGGGTGGCCTGGCCCCGAACCCTCAGCCCCCAGCTTTGCCCAAGGGACTGGGCTTCCTGCTCATGGCTGCCCCCTGGGCCAGCTCCAGAAACCAATACTGGGCCACCACTGCCTGGTTGTGGGGAGGGGGAGCCTAGGCCAGAGGGTCCCCCCTACCCCTGCTTGCTGGTCCTCGTGGTCTCCACATCTTCTGGGGTGTCTTATTTGTCTCGGGCTTTGGGGGGAAGGGGTTATGAACCTGCATTGCTTAACTCCATGCTAAGGGCCACCTCAGAAGGAGGAAGAGGCTATGCTGACAACGGGTGACCGAGCGTGCAAAAACCACATCCCTGCACAGAGGCCTCCATCCCATGCACGTGCCCGCCCACGGCACCCGGCTTCCCGCCTCACGTGGGCTCCTCGCCCTGCTCCAGCCCAGGCGGGGCGTCCCTGTACTGACCCACTGGGAGTGTTTGTGGCCCTGCTGGGACCTGGGTGACACAGTGCTCACAGGGGGAGGAAGGGCAGCAGTCTGTACCCAGAGCTGCTCAGAGAAGTCAGCAGTGGCAGTCTGCCCTGTCCCCCATCATTGGAGGGGGGCGGGGGGAATGCAGTTTGTGTTGGTGTCCCCCGGCCCCAGCACAATGCCAGTCTGGGGTCTGCCTGGGTGGGGTCTCCACTGCTGGAGGAAGTGTGGCTGGCCACATGGACCGACACTGAACCCCCATGAGGGCTGCCTCATGTTGTGAGGGCTGGGAGGGGTGGTGCCATCAGGTTAAGGGCAGTGGGTGAGGGGGGCAGTCTGTAGGGAACCGCTGGCCCTTTCTCGGCCTCTGCTCCTCATCTGACCCCTTCCTTACCATTTCGGTAGGACTGACGCTGCTCCCCTTGGACCAAGCAGGACAGGAAGACACCTGCCTTCCTGCCCCCCTGGCCCCCCACAGAGTATGCAGACAGCAGCAGAGCAGGCCCAGCGCGGCCCCTAGGCTTCCTCAAATGCCCCTGGTCACTAGGCCTGAGTTTCTGCCCTCTCCTGTTCCGTCAGGGGCCTGTGGGGTCACAGGGACCCCCGGGAAGTGTGAGCCTGGGAGGGGAGGGTACACAGACACAGGGACCCCCAGAGTGTGTGAACCAGGAGTGGGGGGGAGGGGGCGAAACACACGGAGCCCCAGCGAGTGTGGCCGTGGAGGCTGCATTTTGACTCTGTGGGATGAAGAGCCTCCAGCAGGTGTCTGTCAAGTGTGGGGCAGGGAGGTCTCTCCTGTTGGGGGGAGGGCACAGCTGCCTGTGGTCTGCAGGCCTCCCTGGACTAGGCCACCTGTCCCCGTGAGCACTGACTGTGAACTGCCCTGATGGGAATGTGCCCACAAAGTCAGTGTTCTCAGGGAAGGAGGAGGAAGTCGGCTGGAAGGTAGGGCCCAGTGATGGCACCTTGTCCACCATGTCCTTTGACTGGGAAGCCATCATAGATTCACGGATATGTGGCTGGGAGCGGGGTGCAGTCGGTGGGTACACAGGGGTCCCCCCAGCTCCCCACTTTGTCTCTCTTTGGGCACTGGCTGCTGTACCTGGGAGGGAGGAAGCAGCCTGGGTGTCCTGGCCGGCCGGCTCATGTCCAGTGGCCTGGCTGCCCGGGAGAGCTGTGCTCGGCCCACGTCAACAGAGTTGAGTTACTTCGGGCTGGTGGCCAGAGGAGCGATGGTTTTGAAATGGTGATCTTCCTCTGGGTCACCCCAGCAGCAGCAGGTCCCCACGGATCCCCTTTCAGAGGTTGTTTTTCCCAGCGGCTCACCAGGAAGTGAGCCCAGGAGCTGGGCGCTGGCTCGCCAGGCCCCACCCCCTCCCCAGCAGAGACCCTCCCCGCCTAGCGAGGACCCTCTCATCACCCCTGAGGCCGGCCGCTCTCAGGACCCAGAGTCCCCATAGAGCCCCTTCTTAGGAGCAGCCCCACCCAGGGGCAGTTAGCCCGGGCGGGACTGCTCAAAGCTCACTCCCCACCGTCCAGCCCCGTGGACAGAGTGGTGCCGCCTCCCTCCCAGTGGGCCCCCACGCCTGTCTGTCATCTTTCCCAGAGCAGAGCAGACAGCCTCTTCCTCCTCCATCAGGGCGGCTGGTGGGTCTGAACCACTGACTCTTTGGTTAGCAGCCCGGTACCCTCCCCCCACTGCACCAGCTGGACTCCCTCCCTCCCTCTCTGTTCACAGAACTCAGGGCCGCCCAGTGGGTGCCACCTCGTCGTGAGCCTTTAGGACAGGGCAGAGCGGCCGCCGTGAGTTTCTCTTGAAAGTAGTAGGAAGCCCTGGCTTTATCCCATACAAGGGGCTACCCCCCCCCAAAAAAAAAAACCCAGAAGTTTTTTTCCCCAAATCTCTGTTTCTCTTTGGGGGGGGGGGGGATCACTGCCCTCTGGTGGGAGTGGGAGGCCCAGCCTTGCTCCTGGAGAGCTACTGCTGAATTTGAACCGCCAACCCAGTGGGCCGCAGTTCCGCAAAGCTATGTATTTTTTTAAACAATGCCACCTTATCATCTTCAACATACTCTCCATGGCCCTTAATACTACATTTGTCCATTTTCCCCTGCAGTGTTTCAGCGCAAGTTTATTGTGTTCTTTTTTAAAATCGTTTTATTGGGGGCTCATGCAACTCTTAGCACAGTTCATGCATCCATCCGTGGTGTCAGGCAC
>PVJH01046210.1:0-11963 GCA_004026705.1 Nesogale talazaci | reverse complement strand
GGCGTGGTCCCTACAGGAGACTCAGAGGTCTGTCTCAAGAAGCATATCTGCCCTGGGTTTGGAGTCCATCAGAGGCCTCTCTGGGGGGATCCTGGTAGCTTTGTGGCTATGTGTTGGGCTGTGATACAGATCCACAAGGTGGGCGGTTCAGAACCACCAGCCACTCCAAGGGAGAAAGATCGGGCTTTCTACTCCCATAAAGAGTTTGCCTTGGAAACTCACAGGGGCAGTTCTACCCTGTCCTAGAGAGTCCATGTGACTCAGCACCAACTGGTTGACACCGGGTTTGGCTCTTGGGGAAGGGCTTCTGTGCACAGCCCTCCTCCTGGAGGGGGGAGGGGGGAGGAACACATTGCCTGTGGCTCCTTCCCGGCAGTGGTTTCCTTCCTCAGCTGTTGTGTTCTTGGTAAAATTCTTTCCGTGGGGGCTTCCAGGTTCGCGATGTCCTCGCTGGGGGTCACGGAGTCTGTTCTAGCTCCTGGTCCCCTCCTGTGACGAAGTCGAGCTGCCCCATTGGGGTTTCGAGGCTGTCCTTTTTATGGGGGTGGGTGACCAGGTCTGGTCTCCCACTGAGCCAGTGACTGGGTTTGACCCCCGACCTTTCTATGCACAGCCAAGCACGGCGGGGGCGCCATCACAGGGACCGCTGGTTTCCCAGCTCCCCTCTGGCCTCTGTGCTGCGTCTCAGGTGTCATGGACACAAGCCTGCAGGCTATCCAAGGGCCTCAAGGACAAAGAGGGGATGGAAAACCAAAAAGGAGAACACAGACTGCCGACCCCAAGGGCTGGGCTGGGACACTGCCGTGCTGCCAGCTCTGAGGTGGTGGGTGAGAAGTTGGGGTCCCTGGCCCCTGGCCGGCAGCAGGGAAGTCATATCTGACACCCCTGTGGCTTTCAGGGATGGCTTTTGGGGGTGCCCCTGGTCCTTTGGGGAAGCACACCAAGTTGCTGAATGAGCACACCTCTGACAGCTCCCCCAAGAACCACGACTCTTAAAAAACGGCGCTAACATTATTCACCTCGTGTAAAAACAAGTGTGATTTACATCTAATATGGGTAATTACTTTTACAGTTAATTAAAAGCGCACTCATTAAGCTCCTGCTGCGATGCCAATGCAAAGCGCTTATTTGCAAACAGACCCTGGGTTTCTGCTCACCTTGGTGACGTGCTGCCTCCACCTGAGACGGCCCCCCCTCGCTGGGACCTGGCACTGTCCCGAGCCGGCAGCCGGGCCTCGCCAGGCCTGCTCTCTGCCACTCGCTGGGCCCTCTGCTTGGCTGGTGTGAGGTGCCCAGGCGTCCTGCCTCCAAATCGTGTGTTGAATTAAAACATTTAAAACCTGAGGATGAAGAGCGAGCCGGGTATCCTAGAAGCCCCTGACACAGAGGTCCAGCTGGGCAGAGGCTTGCCCAGCCTCCTGGACGTGCTCACAAGCTTGTGGTATGTGCCCTTCTGGCTTGGCAGCTTGTCCTTACCAAACCCGCCCGCCTCCTCAGGAAGGACCTTCCTGCGGTCGTCCTGAGGCCCCATGGCCTAGGGTCTGATGCAGGAAGACCCGTGTGCAGTGCAACAAAGCATGGCTGCCCCCCGCACCAACCTCCCCACAGGGAGTGACTGTCTGCTCATGTCCTCTGCTGCAGCCCCACTGCGCGTGCTGCGCACCCTCCAACCCTCCTCTTTCTGCCACAGAGAGGCTGGTGGCTTTGAACTGCTGACCTTGTGGCTAGCAGTCCAACTTGAAATCACTATCCCATCTGGGCTTCAGGAAGACCCACTCACTGCCAAAGAGGGAGAATCCCTCCGAAGCATTTACAAAGTCGGCCAGGTGGTCCTCTGCCTAGAGAGATGTTGCTTTCTCGCTTGAATGAACTTGCAGCGCGATCTTAGCTGATGCGCATGAAAAAAAAAATGATTTCAAGGGACTTAGCTTCTAAACTCTTCGTGTCTGGAGTCAGCCCTTTAATGTGTTTCCACAATAACCTTGTCTTCAAACGGGCTGGCGAACAGAATCTTCTCCGACGTATAAGAATAAAATGCCTCCTCAAAGGATCACATTCCTGGAAAGTAATTAAGGTTTATTAATTAAAACATATCGTCTGAGATTCAGAGGCAGCAGGAAAGCCTTCCTAGCCCTACCAGTTGGCTGAAACCAGCTCCTGGGAGCTGCTTGTAGGTGGGTGGGCGCTTTTGCAAAGTTATTTGCTCCCATCTGCTGGCCATACGTGGCATTGCAGGACACGAGCAGTGCTTTGTGAATGATATTTAACAAAATATCAAACATCCCCACGTCCCTGTGATGCTTTCTGTATTCTGAGTGTATTCAAATGATTTGAATCTCAGTCTTTTGAAATGAAGTATGGCCTCTGAATAAGGCAGACGGGTTCAAAGCTTCTGTCTGTGGGTGTCAGCTGAGTTGCGGGGAGCTCAGCAGCCAGGAATCCAAGAATGGCAGGGCTGCTGGACAGGGTAGGTGGATTTGGGCAGGGGAAGGGTGAGGGGGGAATGGGGTACAGGGAGGGCATCTGAGGTTTAGAAGGACTAGGAACCAAATCTTCTTAAAGTTGTTGCTGTTCGGTCCCTCTGAGCTGGCTCTGACCCAGGAGCACAGGACAAAATGCTGCCCGGTCTGACACCATCCCGATTACAGTCAGGGTGTCGCTGCATGGTGTGGAAGGCCAGCCCCTTTGTCAATGCCCCGTCCACCTTACCAACCGTGTCCTGTTCCAAAGACTGGACATCGCACCCCACCCCCCACCCCCCAGCACCTCCAAAGTCCATCAGCCAAGGACAACCCTCTACGTCCCAACAGGTTACCTGAAATAAGGCTGGATGGTGAGCCCCAGGTCAGAGGATGCTCAAAATGTTCACTGACCGTCCGCCCCTCCCCCCCGCCCAATGACAGATGGGAATCGCCACCATCTTTGTGCTGTCCCTGGGCCATTGTGAATGGTAGGGTGCTTGAGAGAAGCTTCTAACAGCAGCATCATGTTGATGAGACTACCTAGCCACGTGTGTGTGTGCACGCACGTGTGTGTGCGTGTGTGGTGTGTCTCGGGTGGGGAGGGTGTGTGTGTGTGCGTGTCCATGACAAACTTCACTCTTACAAGAAGGCAGTTGGCATGTGAATGTTTATGTAAATCGTCAGACACAGTGCATGGTCCAGAGGGTCTGTGGGACATCCATGGGGGAGAGCCTGGTGGAGCAGGGGGTTTCAGGCTGGGTTGTTCACAGCAGAGGCAGCAGTTCAAAACCACCGGCTGTTCTGTGAGTGGAAGATGAGGCTGCCTACTCCCATAAAGATTTAGCATCTCAGAAACCTGGAAAGGCAGTTCTATCCTGTGCCCTCTAAGGTCTCTGTGAGTCCATATCAACTGGGCATTAGTGAGTCTGACTCGGTCTACTGAGAGAGGTGAGGAAATCAGTCTCCTAAACTTTCGGGTTCAGTCTTCCCATCCACAGAATGGGTCCATTCGACTGGCTGGCACCCAGGACCTTCTCAGGTTCCCTCTCAACAAGTCTGCGTCTTTGCTGTGATCCCCAACAAAGTAAGACCTTGTGATCCAGAAAAGCACAACCTCAACAAAGCCCAAGCGTTTAAGCACCTCGCTGCCTGGCTCATGTTCACGGACAAATATGTTATTTCCAGAAGAACAGGGATCTGGGGCACCCAAAAGATCAGAGAGATTGCTTTGGGAAAGGAAACCATTGACAGTGTCGACTGCGGTGCAGGTGCCTTCCCCTACCCTTTGGAGTAAGGTGTAGAAATGCCCTTCTTCTTAACAGATGGGCTGCCTCTGCTCTGTATCTTCTGTTTCAAAAGGAAGAGGGGGCACGTGGCCTTTTCCTCCCAGGGGAAGGCATTTCGTGGCAGAAAGTCAGCTGATTGTGGGAGGGCAAATGGCGGGGAAGAGTGGTCAGTGGCACAAAGGTCCATGGCAGTAAAAGGGAGTTGGTGGAAGCCTGTGGTGGGTGATCCTTGAATTGTAGTTGGTGGTGGATAGTTAGTTCATCCAGAAAGGGTAGTGGGTGGTGGGATCTGTGAAAGGGGAGTGGCTGGTGAAGAAGGGTTGGTGATGGAAGGGTACTCCGTGGTAGAACGATCATCAGTGGCGTCAGGCTGCTCTTGGGGGACCAATGGGTGGGGCTGGAGGGGAGCTGGTGGCTGAAAGGCAGGGGTTATTGGTGGACAGACAGCAGTTGGCAGGGAGTCATCAGTGGTAGATAGGTGTAGTAGGTGGTGGATGTGTGGTTGGGGGAGAGAGGGGAGATCATGGTTTGAGCTGGTCAGTGGAGCCATTAGCCATACTGTCCAATCATCCCAGAGATGACTGAAGCTTTAGATGCCCCGCCCCCTCCCACAAAACCTATCCTGGGTCCTTGTGAGTATTTGAAGCCAGGAGGGGAACATTGATCTCTGCTCCACTCTCCTGCCTGCCCCACGAGCAGCCTGCTCTTTTCTTTCTAGGCCCATCCAGAGCCAACCGCTCAGTGCCTCCCTCTGAAGCTTCCGGGGGCTCTCTCCCGAGGATAGCAGTGAGGCTTCCCCTGGGGTCTCCTGTAAAGGGTTGCCCCCCACCCCTGGGAATTCAGGTGTCCCTGGACCACTCCTTCCTGGCCTCATGATCAGAAGCCAGGCTCCACACAGACAATGCCACAGAGGGCACTGCTGGGAGCCCCGTGTCCATTGCTTGTAGGGCTGCCACAGGCCAGAACCAAAGGTGTTTTTGTTCGCTGTCCATCTCTCAAGGGGCCCCTGTCTCTACAGCCACATGCACTCCTTTACCAGCTGTGGACTGGACTGTTGTGATACCGCCATAGGGTTTGCACGGGCTGGTTATTTTTGTTTTAGAAGTCAATCTTCAGGCCTTTCTAATGAGTCTGTCTTAGTCTGGACACTCTGCTGACGCCTGTTGGACACACTACCCACACACAAACTGCCACTCGCAGATGGTCCATAGCTGCCTGAGAAGAGCACCGGCCAGGCATGCATCCCGGCCAAGGATGGGGAGGGTCCTACCAACTTGGCCTGCTTTGAAATAACAGAAATCTATCCTCTTGAGCAACCTGAAATGGGGGGCGGGGGGAGAGTTGAACCACCAGCCTTGCTGTTAGTAGTCCACTGTGATACCCAGCCCTCAACACAGAAGTGAGGGGACCTTGGTGGCACATGATCACCAGTGGGACTTCTCCCCACAAGGTCAGTAGTTCCAAACTACTGGCCCGGAAACTCAGGGACGGCCCTGCCCTGTGAGTCTGTCTGTCTGTTCTCAAGGGAAATACAGAAGTGGGGATGGTGAGGCTGTTCATCGATGTTGGTCATGTTATCAGGCCCTGGAGAGGGTGGGGGCTGATGCTTGGTCAACTAGGTTGGTGACAGAGAAGACCCACATTGAGAAAGACAGACCTAGGACAGTGGCTGCTGCCGAGGGCTCCAACATGAGTGTTGCGAGGCGGGGATGGCGGGGGTGGGGGGACAGTGTCTCATTTTGTGGCACACAGGATCACCCTGGGACCACACAGACACGTGTCCTGGGAGAGACCACCAGAGTGCCTGAAGACAGTCCCTCTGATCTTGGCACAGGTGTCTCGAGGGCATCCTGGGGGGTGGACTGGAGCTCTCTCAGGAGGGGGCTCTGATGGGCTTTGCCTCCATCCTCCCTGTGCATGCAGCAACCCTCACCTCTGTCTGCCTGCCTCTGATGCACACACCCAGCCCAGGTCCCGGAAAGCAGCAGACAGGAGGACCCTGGGCCCTTGATTATTTTCAAGGACCTTTCACCCTGCCCCCCCACCCCCAATATTCTCAGGCAGTAAGTCTGACTCCTGTTCTTTCTTTCTCTCCTCCCCACCCCTCCCCACCCCCACCCCCAGGATATCAAAACTGACTGCAGTGGCTGTGTGGAAATAGAGGACGGAAAGGTAAGTCCCTGGTTTCCCTCTCTCTGGTTTCAGACTTGTGCCGGTCGTCGGAGACAGAAAGTCAAGTGTGATGGTGTGCCTTGCCTGAAGGTTTCCCAGGTGATTCCTAGGCTGCTAGTGGCCGCTTGTGGGGAAAGCGGACTTTCAGAGACCCATCCTGTTCTTGTATTCCCCTTTGCAACCTGTGATTTTTGCTGACTTCAACGAAGACTGCGTGCTAAAATTAAGTCAAATAGGGAACTTTCTGTGGCTTATTTGCTGTTCGGGACTGATCTGAAGGAATGGAGCTCTCTGGACTTGAAACTGTTTTCACCTTTTAGTTAGGCACGGTTGATTATCTGATTGTGATTATATGATCTATATCTGCACGTATACACACCTGTACATAAATACACATGAAGGGGGCTTCAAAAAGTTTGTGAAACACAGGAAGTTAGAGATCACAGGATTTTCCCACGGACTGTTTAGAAAACCTCTCCCTGTGCGTGCACGCACACAGGCATCAAAAAAAGATGTGACATGTTATATCGATAATGTGTCCCCGTGTTTTACTGACTACTTTGCTGACTACGCAAACCCATTCTAACGTGCGGGTCATAACGTACTATGGAAAGACTTGAAGAATGGCAGTCCCAGAGCATGGAATGACCCAATTCAACAGCACTTCACAACAGCATCCATATTGTAGGAGGCTCTGTGTCTCTATCTGTATTTTAAAGATGACTCAGCGTAGGCCTTCTCGGGATGTGTCTCCCTGGTCCTGTTGGGTTGACAGCAGGTCCCCTGTGATTGTGATTTCCATGGAATGCTGCACACTGTCACCTCCCTTTTGAGATGTTCTGAGGGGCAGTGAGGATACCCTGCCACCCATTTTGCAACCCCCCCCACCTCCCCCCTGATTTTCTACCTCTGTTAAACTTGCCACAGCACTAGGACCAGCGCTTGCTACCTGGTGAGTCTTTAGTTTCACTCTGTATTGGCAGCAGTTCTGGAAGTTTCTGTGGCAAAGAGTATCGCAGCAGATCACATCAGACCTTCTGGTCATCGCTTCGGGGAGTTCTAATGAGTAGGGGCAGGTACCTGTCTCCTGCTACCACGGGCATCCCTCTGCAGTTCTGAGCCATGTCTCTCTTGGCCTCTGTTCCCCTTTCGTGTCAAACACAGTTGTCTTTGTTTGGTGAAGAGAGTTTCGGCCATGACTCTGTGATGGCCCGGGCCTGCGGCTGACTCACCAACAAGCCGACTGGGTCCTTCTCCAAACAATGCTCAGCTGTCCAGAGCATTCACGCGGCATTTCTTCCAGGGACTCGCTGAAAGCAGAGGTGGTTTGGGAACGACCCTAGTGTAGCTGGAGATGTGTCTGAAGGTGGGTTTTCAAGCCCAGCCCTTGCTGTCGAGCCAATGCTGGTCCGAGGATCCTGGGATGTGTCCTGGTGGGGGTTCTTTGCCAGTGAGTTTGCTATGTGCACACCTTTTTCAAGTTGGACCGATGGACGTGCCTCTCCGCTTCAACCCATATCCAAGATCTTGCCCCTCCTTCCCACCTGCACCCAGCACTACCTCCCAAACCTAGGGGGTCCCCATCCCTCTTTGATTCTGGCTGGGCCCTCAAGCAGGGCTTTGGCTGGTGGGTTTACAAAAAGACACGTCTTTCTTCCTCCCATCTGAAAGGTGTTCAGGGATCTGATCCTCCTGAGAGAGCATCTGCTTCATCACCCTCAGGAGGAGGGAGCACTGGAGCTGAAAGCCAGGCACACAGACGCCTTCCTGCTTCATGCGACGGGCCTGCACGTCACACCCGTCCTGACAACAGGGACAGGCCATGTCTGTGGCCTCTTGGGGCAGGGTATCCCTGGAGGAGAGTTGTAAGAAACCATGCCATTTGAGGCTGGAGGGGATCTCATCAGACGGGAGGGAGGCTGTGTATCTCTTTATCCCTATCAGGGGTTAGAACATCTCGGGGCCGTGAGATCCCTAGCACTAGCTCACATTACACATCCCACTGCAGGGAAGCGGTCCGAGTCTCCACGTCAGGGGTGAGTTCTTTAAAGGTGGGACCAGGAAGTTCTGTGAATGGTATCCAAATGGCCCTTGGGCAGACAAAGGGTTTCCCAGTCCCGATCTATAGCATGCTGTCCCTACTCTATACCGAAGGAGCCCTAGTCACACTCTGGGATGCTGGACATAGGACCAGCTGTTCAAACTCATGCACACCTTCGCGTGTAAGATGAGGCTGTTTGTGCCAATAAATTTTTACAGCCTAGGAAAGTCTAGTTAGGGTGCTATGGCTTAGAATCAACCTGATGTCAGTGGGTTTGGCATATCTGTGTCAACATTTGGACTATGTCTACAATTGTATCTAGGTGTTTGCCCTATTGAGACTGCATGTGTAGATGTACATCTGTACTATGTACTGATACTATATCCGTAATCTGATATTGTGTTTGCACACACACACCTACAGTGATGCCATTCATACAGTTGTAGTCGGGGGTGTAGCTCTGTGCACATTCATATTCTATCTGTACCATATTTGTCCCGTATGTATTTAGCCCATATCTATGCTACGTATCTAACTATATCTGTATGTAAGGCACCCTGGTGGCATAGGCTAAGTAAGGGTACCCATTAAAGCACTAACCACAGTTCAGCAGTTTGAAACTACCTGCTGCTGTGATGGGGAAAGACGAGGCTTTCTGCTCCTGAAAACAGTTGGACTCTCAGAAACCCCCAGGACCAGTTCTGCTCTGTCCTGTAGGCCCCCTGTGCGCAGGTCGCCCCGCCACGCTGGTGGAGAGTTATAACACCTGAGCGCTCTCCCAGCCGCAGACCCCCCCGCCCCCGTGTGTCTGCGGGCGGGCGGGCATGTGTGCGTGCGTGCGTGTGTGCGTGGTCTCCACTGAACTCAAAGGCTCCCGGCAACATCAGTAATTTGATAAAGTGGAATTGAAGTGATGAGAGATGACACAGGTGCCAAAATAATAAGTCACCCTCCCTAGGAAGCAGCAGCCTCTCGGCCTGCGTGGGTTTTTCCAACTGCTGAACGCTCTGAGGCCCTCTTTAAAGCTCAATTTCCTGCACTTAGGAGAGCTTAGCCTGGCTTCCCTCAGTCCACAGGAATTGCTTTCCATTCCCATCTTCTTCTTTCCATTTCCCCTCCCCTTCTTCATCCCTGCCTGCTGCCTGCCCCTCCTCCCCGTGCCCCGCTCACCAGGAGCCCTGGTGGAACAAGGGGTATGCATTTGGCTGTGAACCAAGAGGTTGGCAGTTCAAACCCACCCTTTGTGAGAAAGACCCCATAAAATGTCCACCCCACCACCACTGGGTCCATTCCAACCCACAGGGACTCCGTACGGGGGTTCTGAGCCCGTGAATGCTTTGATCGGACCAGACAGCCTCCGCTTCCTCCCGTGGAGTGGCTGATGGGTTTGAACTGCTGACTTTGTGGCCTGAAGCCCACAGGGACACGAGCGCTCCTTCCCTTAAGGATGACAGCCTTGGGGTCCATATTGGAAGTGCTGCTCTGTCTGGTGGGGTTGGCACCGGTCATTACACTGAGCATCGCCCAGCACCAGGGGGCACCCTGCTCCCTGCAGCAGGCTGATGGCTGGTCCTTACAAGCTTGCCTCTGAAGAAAGAGGTGGAGATTTTCTTCCTATGCTAATGGAGCCATGGAAACCCCTGGCGGGGGGAGGGGCGTTCTACTCTGACTCTCCTTTGGTCGCTGCCAATCAGAGCCACGTGGATACCCTGGGGCCTGTCCTCTATGTGATGCAGCCATCTTCACCAGAGAACTGTAGAAGGCCCAAGCCAGACGCACTGCCGCACTGCTGTGGAGTCGGCTCTGCCTTAAAGCGACCCTGCAGGACAGGGAAGGTTTCCCAGACTGTCGCTCCCCGGGCGCAGAGAACCCAGGCTTCCTCCCACTGGTGGTTTCAGACGCAGGACTCCTTGCAGAAAGTCCAAGAGAGTATGTTTTCTGGAATGTCTGGGAGGGCTTTTTTCCTCCTGCCTGTCCTCGGGGCCAGGCCACATTCTACTTGTGTCCAGTCTCCGAGGTCAAGTCCCCACAAGGCGCTGTCTTCCACACACCCCTTGGCCTGCGAGCAATCGGTGAATGGCAAGAGCAGGGGAGAGCTCTCCTGGGAATAGTAAGCAAAGATAGTGCCCTGGGTCTGCCCTGTCTCCGGGCTTAGCCTGGGGGCTGAGACAGAATGAAAGAACTCTCTATCTCTCTGTTCACCCCTCCAGAAACTCCAGAAGCTCCCCCTTTTCAGCTGCCTGACGGGAACCTCACAGCCGTGTGTGGGAAGCTGCATCTGGGTGTGTGGGGGCGGCATCTGTCCGGTGTGGATTAGAATGTGGCTTGGGATGTGTGTGTGCCTGCCTTTGCCCTAGCCCCCTGCCACAGAAGAGTCAGTTCGACTCCTGTTGACCCCACACAGCAGAGTGTAAAGTCCCCCAGGCTTTACAGCAGCAACGGCCTCAGCCATCTCCCAGACAGCAGCTGGTGCCTGTGAACCACCTACCTTGTGGCTAGAAGTTGAGCGCTTTAACCATTGTGCCACCGGGGTCCCTTTTTTGCACCGTGGCCTTCCAATCAGCAGACACCTGTGAGGTGGGTCCAAGGGCTCCTGGGTGGTGCTCTGACCTAACCATTAGTGCGGTGACAAGGGAGAAAGGCCCAGGGAAGGGCTTCCATGAAGACTGCACCAGGAAAGCCCTCCCTCCAGAGCAGCACCCCTCCATCCTCCATCCCAGGAACCTTGTCTCTCCCCACCCCACTGCCACCACAGCAGTACCATGAGGGAGGGGTCTGAAGGCCACTGATTGACTCAGAGGTTAGGAGGCCAGAAGTCTGCATCTAGGGTCCCAGCTCGAGGGCCAGGCTGTCTGTGTCTCACTCTGGGGAAAGGCTTCTCCCCCTATGCATCTCTTACGTCCACCAGTCTCCTTGATCCTCTGCATCTTGCTACCCCTTTCTCTGCTACTTTGCTTAACCTGCTCTGCGTAGGCCTCCAAAAAGATTGTTTTAAGCCCTGCACACTAGCAAGCAAACCCAAACCCACTATGAGCCAGTCAGTTCTCACTCACGATGAGCCTGTAGGTCGAGGGTAGAATTACTGCCCCTGTGGGTTTCCAAGACTCTAGCTCTTGGGGGGACTAGGAAGCCCCATACTTCTTCCGTGGAGTGGCGGGTGGTTTCAAAATGCCGACCTTGCTCTTAGCAGCCCACTGCAGACCCGCTTTGCTCCCATGGCGCCTTGATTTAACCTGCCGTCTCCTCAATAAAAAAGATAGCTATTCCCAGATGATGGAGCTGGGCTTTGATACCACATGTTTGGGGGAGAGGGGAGGAAGGACCATGATTTAAGGTGTTAAAGGTGGGGCTCTGTGGGTTTCCTTCTCTGTGGTGTGTACCTCCTGTCAGAAGGCTTCCTGGTCTGTCACTTAAAATCCTGTGTCAGTCTGTCTCACGGAGGGGCTTCCTCCTTTTCTCTGCCTTGCCTCTCCCCTCCTCCCCCACCCCAGCTTACTAAGCATGACGGTGTCCACCTCCAGGCAGGAACTGGCCTCTCCTGACAACACGGCCGGAGAACTAGAGATGAAGCCTCGCCATCTTTGTCTCTAAAGAGCCTACTGGCTGCACATCTCCTAAACAGAACTGTTTTATTTGGGTTTCTGTTCAAGGCTTTTACATGAGGGACATTGTTCCACATGCAGCATTTCTAAGTTTGGTCTTCCTCATTGAGTGTCCAACTGTCACGTGCACATGAGTCTGCTAAGGAATGGAGGGGACAAAAGATACCCCCCCCCCAACTGGGTCTGAGGAGTCTGTGTGGACAGGATCCAAACCCTGCCCTCTGATGTTCACCATTTGAAACGCTAACAATCACTGAGTTATTGTGGAGGGCGGATGGTGCAGTGCTTAGCTGCGGGGCTGCCCTCTGCAAGGACAGCAGTTCAAATCCACCAGCAACTTTCTACTCCCATAAAGACTCAGTCTCTGGCACCCAAAGGCTTTCTCCCTGGCCCCGCGGGC
>PVJH01046209.1:0-11959 GCA_004026705.1 Nesogale talazaci | reverse complement strand
CCATCCCAGTGGGCCGCAGTCACGCGCACAACTACTATGCCACTGGGGCTAAGCCCACTGTTAAGGTTTTGAGGTACCTTCATGTTCTTTTTGCCTCAGAGACAGAATCATTCATTCTGTTTTTTTTTTGGGGTGGGGGGGGGGCATCACTGGGCCGCAGTCCTGCACTCATCCACTTATGCCATCGGAGCTCAGTCCTGAGAATCCTTCATTCTGTGGACATTTTCAACCCTTACATAATTTGCTGACAGCCTCTTAGAATCAACCTGAGTTGACATGTATGATAAAATTCTTAAAACAGTGCCTGGGGGAACTGATTATGAGCATCTACACATGGCTTCCTCCTGTGGTACAGATAACGGGGAAGTGGGTGAAGGGAGACATCAGGCAGTATAGGAGGATAAACTGATTTATAACTTATCAATAGTTCGTGGGGGAGGAGCAGGGATGGAGGGGAAATGTGAGGAGCTGATACCAGGGGCTTAAGTGGAAAGAGATGTTTTGAGAGATGGGGAGCTGATACTGCAGACCTAAGTAGAAGGAGGCTGTTTTTGAGAATGATGATGGTAACATATGCAATGTGGTCTCATACAATTGATGTATGTATTGATCGTGAAAAGAGTTGTATGAGCCCCCAATAAAATGATCTAATAACAAAGTGTTTTGAGAATGATGGCAACAAGTGTACAAATGTGCTTTGCATATAATGGATGAATGTATGGATTGTGATGGGAGTTGTATGAGCCCCTGATAAAATGATTAAAAAACAAAACAATACAAAAAATTAAAAGTAAACAAAACTGCTGGGTACAAAGTCAACAATGCTTTTTTTTAGATGGAAATAAATATATGTAGACTCCTGATTTAGGTACTGAGATTCTTGCTTTTGGCACGTTCATCCTCTTTGACTTCAGGCACCACTGAGAACTTTTCCCTGTAGAATATATACCCCCCTTTTTTTGGGGGGGGGGCATCACTGCCCTCTGGTGGTCGTGGGAGCTGCCCAGCCTTACTCCTGGAGAGCCGCTGCTGGATTTGAACCGCCAAGCCCATGGGCTGCAGTCACGCACTCAACCACTCCGCCACCGGGGCTCAGTCTTAGATCCCCATTTTTATAACAAAAGGTTGTGATTAGATATGTTGGCTACCAAAAAAGGTCTACACATTTTAAAGATAATAGATTGTTCATTGATGGAAGAATACAGTAAAATACTTATTTCTTCTACAGCTTGGAGACAAAGTACTAATAAATCTATTCATTTGAGTTATCTATTTAAACTTTCTTGTTCTCCATTTCTATCTTTCAAGAACAGTAATTAACTTTCTCAAGTAAGGAAAGTAGACTTTGAAGGGTTCAACTCTTAGACTAGGAACGGAGAGTCAGGATTTAATTCAGTCACTTTTTATTTGGTTCTGAGCAAATATCCCAGTCACTTTAAGCTTTTTATCTTTGTCTCAAATACTGTAATTAAAAAAAAAACATATTTGGTTTTTTGGATTGATACTTTGTTTTATGGTAAACACCTTAAGATGCCCTTTCCTGGCTACATAAGTTCAGTTTTCTTCCTAGTTTAATTCAAATACTTGGGTAGAAAATCCTTTCAAAAAGACCTCATTTATTTTCCCTCCCTTCATTAACTCTATGTTGTCTTTCCATAGATAGAACATTTTCACGATCTGGCTCTTGCCCGTGTGGAAAACTCAAGAGTGAGCAGGTCTGTCAAAATACAGCCACTGTTGGGTAATTTCTAAATGTGGAAACCATTTGTGTGATCACGAGGCATGTGTTCAGGTTGCTCCCTGCTCCCTGCAGGTGGTTCAAATGCACTAGCAACTCCTCCGTCTGTTCCTGGAGAGATTCATTGTCTAAGATTGTTCCCAGTTGGAACAGACTAGTGAGCATTGGGACTGGCTTTCAGTTTTTCTCAAGAAATATGGAGGTATCTAGGATGTAGTTTAACTTTTCTACTCTCATAAGGCTCGTCAGATACTTCTTTGTTACACCACATTTCAACTTGGGTAGTAGGAGAAAGATGGCTTGGGAAATACGGTAGCAAACATAACCATCGCCTTACTAATTTTTCCTATGTAATTATCTGAACAATTCTGCCTGGTCTCAAGAATCACTTTTTTTGGGAGGGGGCAGGGGGAGCATCACTGCCTCTGGTGGTCGTGGGCGCTACCCAGTGCTGCTCCTGAGAGCCGCCGCTGGATTTGAACCACCAAGCGCACGGGCTGCTGTCCCGCACTCAACCACTTACGCCACCGGGACTCAGCCCAGGAATCACTTTTTTTTTGTGTGTGTGTTTTTTGTTTGTTTTTTGTGGGGGGCATCACTGCCTTCTGGTGGTTGTGGGCGCTACCCAGTCTTGCTCCTGAGAGCTGCCGCTGGATTTGAACTGCCAAGCCCGCAGGCCGCAGTCCCGTACTCAACCACTATGCCACTGGGACTCAGCCCCAGGAATCACTTTTAAAACAAAACAAAGATAATAAAAATAAGACGACTAAAGGACAGTATAAGATTAATTCCCCTGGCTTGTGAGTGGCCAGGGTGTTGGGAGTGAGAACTGCTTTTTCTTTACAATATACTCTATTGATCATCTTGAAGGAAGTGGATGTAAGACTTTTCGGAGTTTTACCCTTTCTTCTCTCATTCCAAATGTTAAAATGAAGACTATGCAAAATAGAGTCTAAAGAATGGAAATATGGGTGTCATTTCTACCTCGTGGGTAGTCCTTTCTCCTACACTGAAATGGTGTAGAGCAAGTTGCTCAGTGACATCTCCCTGATACAAGGAAAGGGGTTTCTAACATTTGTTTTCTAATCGTCTGACTTTTCTCTCTGGCTGGTTGCATGTGAATCCTGTTCGCTCCCTGCTCTTACCATTTAGACTCCATCTGATGGGCTGCCGTCTCTCCCAGGCAGGGGCTACTATGTGATGTTCTCCCAACTGTCTGTATGTTGGATTTTTAACTTTCTACATTGGTTTAATTAGGATACACTTGATAAATATCCCAGAATAAAGACAAAAAATAGCAACTACTGAAAAAATAGTTGATGAATTAAAAATGAACTTCCCTGACATCATGTCAGAGCAGAAAAGAACTATGCAGGAGGTCCATAGATGCCAGGCAGAATAGACCCTAAAAGGAAGTGACTTCCACATATAATAATCAAACTTCTGAATATTCGTCAAAAGGAAACAATTCTGAAACTGGCAAGGCAAAAAGAGGTCTTACATGCACTGGCCAAGTGATCAGGCAAGTTCAGATTTTCCCACTGAAATCATTCAGGCAAGGAGGCACTGGAATGATATATTCAAAGTATTGACTTTTTTTTTTTAGGCATCACTGCCCTCTGGTGGGACTGGGAGGCCCAGCCTTTCTCCTGGGAAGCTGCTGCTGGATTTGAACTGCCAAGTCAGTGGGTTGCAGTCCCGCACTCAACCACTGTGCCACCGTGGCTCAGCCCTCAAAGTATTGAAAGAAAAAAATTGCCAACCAAGAATCCCATATCCCGCAAAATTATCCCAAATAAAAGCATTTGCAGACATGTAAAAGCTAAAATAGTTGATAAAAACATGATCACTCTTAGAAAAATGAAAAGGAATTCTATGGTAGAAAATCTGTTACAACAGACAGCAACTTTGAAGTATTAGAAAATAAATTAGAATGGAGAAAACAGTACTAAAGCACTATTCAGAGAAATGGAACTAAATAAATAAACAACATTCCGCTATGAAGGTAAAAATAAAAAGTAAGATCAAGGCAAACAGAGCAGACAATAAATACTTGAATGGAGAAGATAACAAACTATTCACAAAATAGAAAAGCACAAAAACAAAACAACCTACGAAGAAAAAATTGGAACTTCCACAAAATAAACAAGACAAACAATAAGATAAAAATTAAAAAGCAAAGGGCTAAGCCCTGGTGGCGTAGTGGTTGTGCGTGGGACTGCGGCCCACTGGGACGGAGGTTCAATTCCAGCAGTGGGGCTGGGCCTCCTACTCCCACCACCAGAGAGCAGTGATGCCCCCCCCCCCAAAAAAAATTAAAAAGCAAAGAGTAACAAGACAATCTAAAAACCAGAACATAACATGAAAAATCATGAAAACTAAAACCAGTCAACACCAGAAAATAGCAAAATACCATTAAAAAACCATTAATAACAACACTGAATATAAACGGACTGAATTCACCAGTTAAAAGACAAAGACCAGGGCTGAGCCCTGGTGGGGTAAGTGGTTGAGTGCGGGACTGCGGCCCATGGGCTTGGCGGTTCAAATCCAGCAGCAGCAAGGCTGGGTAGCTCCCCTGTCCACCAGCGGGCAGTGATGCCTTAAACTTTAAAAAAAAAAAAGAAATACCAATAGAATGGATAACAAAATAAGAAACCACAATATGGAGCTGAGCCCTGGTGGTGCACTGGTTGTGTGCAGGACTGCGGTCCACAGGGTTGAGAGTTCAAATCCAGAAGCAGCTCTCCAGGAGCAAGGCTGGGCTTCCTACTCCCACCAGGGCAGTGATGTCATCAAAAAAAACCAAAACCGCAATATATTGCTTACAATATAAAGGTAAACAGGCTAAAAAATTGATGGGGGAAAAAAAAATCAAGCTAACATCAGAAGAAAGCTGGAGTGGCAAAATTAATCTCAGATAAAAAGATAAAACAGACATCAAAGTTAATGACATGGGGGCTGAGCCCCGGTGGCGTAGTGGTTGTACACGGGACTGCAGCCCACTGGGACGGAGGTTCAATTCCAGTAGTGGGGCTGGGCCTCCTACTCCCACCACCGGAGAGCAGTGATGCCCCCCCCCAAAAAAAAAACAAACCAAAGTTAATGACATGATGAGAGTCAAAGAAGGTTACTACATAATTATGAAAGCTTTAATTGAACAAGAAACCATAACCATAGCATATACTCCCCAAATGAAAGATCAAAATATATTAATGAAATCCTTATAGAAAGGAAAAGACAAAACATAATATAATGCAAGAAGACTTCAATACATCACTCTCGACTAACAATCACCTAGAAAAATCAACAAACAGAAATATTAAATTATACAATCAACTTGACTTCATATATATAAAGAACACTTCACCTAAGAAAAATTCACTTTCTTCTTTTGCACCAGAGAAACTATTCTAGGACAGACCATAGTTTAGGTCATGGCACACGCACCAGCAATTTAAAAAACATTGAAATAATACAAGCCATCTTTTCAGATTATAACGTGTAAAACTAGAAATCAACCACAGAATGATCACACCCTCCCCCCCCAAACAAATGCGTGGAAATTGAATACTATTTTACTTAAAAACCACTGGGTATATGAAAAATTAAGGAACACAAAAGACTATTTAAAACAAATAAGAATGAAAATACAACACATTAAAACCTCCGAGTCTTGACAAAAGCAGTATTTAGAAGGCAGTTTTTAGCAATATCTGCACACATCAATCTGGCAGGAAGAATTAAAATAAGCACCATAACATATCAACTACAATTGGAAAACAGGAAAAGAACCAAACCACTAGCCACCAGACAAAAAGAGATATTAAAGATTAGGGCAGAAATAACTGAATCAGGAAAAAAAAATCAGTAAGGCAATGGGTTGGTTCCCTGAAAACATGAACAGGTGGAGCCCCGGTGGCGTAGTGGCTGTGCGCGGGACTGCAGCCCACTGGGATGGAGGTTTAATTCCAGCTCCACAGGAGCAAAGGCTGGGCCTCCTACTCCCACCACCAGAGGGCAGAGATGCCCTCCAAAATAAAAAAAAACAACAAAAAAGAAAAGATGAACAAAGCTGATAAACCACTGGCAAACTAATGAAGCAAAAGTATTAAGAAAAAACAAGTTCTGTGAATAAGAACTGAAACGGATGATATAGAAGAACCAAATGAGATAAAAATATAATCATATAGTGTTATGAAAAATTGTATTCCCATTAATTAGACAATTAGGAAAAATGGATAAATTTCTAGAAATGCATTATTTACCTAAATTACCACAGAATGTTGTACAAAATCTTAAGCCTACAGTATGAGAATAAACAGGTAAGCATAAAAAACTTCCCAGCATAAAAAGTCCAGGTCCAAGTGGTTTCACTATGGAATTTTCTCAAATATTTAAGGAAAGCTTAATACCAATTTTTCTTTTGAAATATCAGCTGTCAAAAATTATTTAAGGAGTCTTAAAGGCTTGAGTAAACAAGCGGCCCAGAAGCAACAAAGCCCACATGGAAGACGCACGCCAGCCTGTGTGACCACAAGGTGTTGAAGGGATCTGGTGTTAGGCATCAAAGAACTAAAATTATATCACTATAAATAAGGGGGAGTACAGATTGGTGACCCAAAGCCCATTAATAGGTGAAGTGACATCCTCTTACGGAGTGGTTGCAGGTTGTAGTAACAATGAAATATGCATCTTTCCTCTAGTTCTCAAATGCTTCCTCACACCCACTATCATGCTTTCGGTTCTACCAGACAAGCCTGACTAGAACAGGGGATGAACACTGGAGGCGGAAACATGGGGAATTTAGGATAGATATTCCCTCAGGATGAGTGATGGGAGTGGTGAGACTGGGAGGGTGGAGGGATGGTGGAGTAGAAAGGGGGAACTAATTTCAGGGATCTACATATCATCTCCTCTCTGAGGCATGGCCAACAAGGAAGTGAGTGAAGGGACACATTGGACAGTGTAAGATATGAAATAGCAATTTGTAAATTATTAAAGGTTCATGGGGAGTAGAAAGGAAGGGAAATATGGGGAGCTGGAACTGGGGGCCTAAGTGGAGGATGTTTTGAGAGTGACGATGGCAACAAGTGTGCAAATGAGACCTGCATACAATTGACGTATGTGTGGATCGTGAGGGGGAGGTGTGTGAGTACCCAATAAAATGAATCATTAAAAAAAGGGGGGGTAGCTTACTTATTTATTTTTTTTTAAAGAGGAGCTTATACCAAGGGCTCAAGTAGAAAATGTTTGGAAATGTATGTGGCAACATGTGTGCATATGTGCTTGATACAGATGATGTATTGAATGTTATAATAGCTGTAAGAGCCCCCGATAAAATTATTTAAAAAAATTATTTTAAAAATTATTTAAATGTTCTTCATAAAAGAAAAAAAATCTAGTTGCTCCCTGCTACAATTATTTTGTGACTTTTCCCCCAATCCCTTTATTTTCATCATTCTGTTGGGGGCTCGTTCATCTCATCACAATCCATACATCCATCCATTGTGTCAAGCACATTTGTACATATGTTCCCACCTTATTTTCAAAATACTTTCTACTTGAGTCCATGGTAGGGCTCGTTTCCCCTCCCCCACCCTCCCTTCCTCATGAACCCTTGACAATATATAAATGAATATTATTTTTCTTTATGTCTTACACTGTGGCAGACATGTGCTTATGTTAATTTTATGATTGAAATGTAGGGGTGGAGTCTAGCCTGTTAATCTGGAGATAGCCATTGAGTAGCCAATGAGGCCTCTGTGTGGGCATGGCTTTTTCCCGAGACTTCTGGGAAATCTTGCGATATTTCCCTCGTCAAGATGAGAAGCTCTCTCCCCAGTTGTTGTTAGTTAGTCTCAGAGATGATGAATCACAGACAAGATGGCAGTGTCTGAGAAGCTGGAGGAGCCGGCAGAGGGACCACACGGCTTTGCCCTGATGGAGCCAGACGCTCTGAAGCTGGGGCGGCCACATGGAGACCTCTGCCAGCGATGAGTTGCTTCTGCTGTTGATGGACCCTGAGCCCTGGAAGCGAGGAGCCACGTGGAGATCCCTGCCAGCGCCGGGACTCTGCACCCACTGACCTGTGACTTCATGAGTCAGAAGGAGACTATACAGACTGATTTCGGGCATATGGGTTAATATCAGACTTATGACTTTGAACTGGACTGGGCTCAATGTCCTGTTCCTCTTGTATATAAACCTTTTCCTTATACCTGTATGCGTGTCTATGAAATTTGTTCCTCTAGTCTGCCCGGACTAACACATACACCAATGCTGTCTTCCTTCATCCACTTTTCTGTTGTCCATCCCGAGGAGGGAGTTATATGTAGATCATTGTGATTGGTTCCCCTTTTCTCACTCTACCTTTTCTCACCCTTACGCTCCTCACACAATTAAAAAAAAACTATTTTACTGGGGGCTCATCCAACTCTTATCACAATCCATCTAACCATCCACCCATTGTGTCAAGTACATTTGTTCATTTGTTGCCATTATCATTCTCAAAAACTTTCTACTTGAGCCCTTAGTAGGGCTCATTTACCCCCCCTCCCTCCCTCTTGATAATTTATAAATTATACTTTTTCATGTCTTACATTATCCGATGTCTTCCTTCACCCACTTTTTGGTTGTCCATCCCCCAGGGTGGGGTTCTATGTAGATCATTATGATTAGTTCCCCATTTCTCCCCCATGTTATGCTTACCCTTCTGATATCTCTACTCTCATTATTTCCTCATACCAGTTTTTTTTTTTTGAAGTTAAGGACATTTTAAATTTAGACAATGATTAGACATAGAAGCGTTTGTTAATCTGAATATCTTGGGTCACATTATTTCTTCCTTGCCCCCATAATGTCTTCATCGAAACCTGATGAATATCTATCATTTCCAAAATGAAAAGATCTAACAAATATTTATCATTTGGTTAGGATTCAAAATTTCAATCCAGTAGCCATCTGGATCTTGAACAAATGCCAGGCCTTTCATTTTACCATCATCCGGTTTCTTCACAAATTTTACTCCCAGTTCTTCAAATCTTTTACAAGCACCATGTACGTCAGGAACAGCAATTCCAATGTGACCAAAGCCCCGAGGGTCTGAATTGCCATTGTGGTAACTCTGCGGTGCATCGTCTTTAGTGCCCCAATTGTGAGTCAGTTCAAGTGTGGCTTTTCTGGAGAACACCCACGCCAGCTTTTCATCATTATCTTTGGGGATGTCATTTTTATCCTCATATGCCAAGAAATAGAGGGAAAATTTCATAGTAGGAAAATCTAATTTTTGGCGCAGCCTCATTCCAAGAATTCTAGTATGGAAATCCAGTGACTTCTTCGGGTCTTTAATTGGGGGCATGGTCTGCTGCAGCAGGAAATCCTTGGTGCTGGGGGCCGGGTCGGCGCAGCACTTGAGAGTGGCCTCCTCGGTGAGCCCGCCGGACGCTGGCTGTGAGTCTGTAGGGATCGCGGAGCACGGGACCCTCATACCAGTTTTTAAAATAAACTAGTCCACCCTATATAAATGAACAGCATACTATCAAATTAATTTTTTTGGCCTCACTGTCCACTGGTGGTCCTGGGAGGTCTTGCTGTTGCTGGATTGGAACCGCCAAGCCAGTGGGCCGCAGTCCCGCACTCAACCACTACGCCACCAGGGCTCAGCCATTAATTTTATGAAGCAACTACAACTGACACCTAAGCCAGGTAAGGATATCACCAGAAATGAAAATTGTGGCAGTGATGTCACAAAAAAAAAAAAATTAAAAACCAAATTAAAAATTAAAAATCTCTAATGAATATAGACAAAGATCATCAATGAAATATTAGCCAAAAGCATTCAACTGAGCATGAAAAAAAAATAGATCACAATCAAGTGAGATTCATACCAAATTTGCAAAGATGGCTTAATAGTACAAAAACACCAACAGTAGAAAAATAATCAACAATTCATGAAATAAAATAAAGATGAATCATATGATCATATCATTTGATACAGAAAAGGCATTTGATAAAATTCAAACACTCAAGAAAATATGTATAAAAAGGAAATTTCTCAACATAGTGAAAGCTGTATACAGGATATCAGTAGTCTGCATCTCAGAGAAATTGAAATCATTTCCTCTTTGAATGGAAATGAGACAAGGTTGCCCTTTATCACCACTGTTTTTTAATACAGTTGTGGAAGTTTTAGCTAGAGCAACAAGCCATCACAAAGAAATTAAAGGCATCCTACATTGGCACAGAAGAAATAAAAGCCTCTTTATTTGCAGATGACATAATCCTAGCTATAGAAAACTCTGAAGATTCTATTAAACTATTGCTCTAACTAATTGAAAAACTTGGCAGCATACCTGGCTATCACATCCACATTCAGAAATCAGGTGGATTCTTGTATGTTAAAGTTGATGGTTCTTATCTCTCAAATCTAAATAGTGCCTTGCAAAAAATGAGGAGGAAAAGTAAAACTGAAATGACTTGGAGTCTCTAACAAGTTTATCTAAAAAAACCAAAGAAAACGCCAAACCCAGAAAATAGACTATTGAAAGATAGTCAGATACTATGAAATTAACTCTTGTAAGGTATAATTCAGTGGTTTTTAGTGTCTTATTTATTTTTGGATTAGTGGCTTTTAGAGAGTAATTTAGTTAAATTGATATGAAATAGAAAATTCATAAACCTATGGTGAAAATCTCTTAAATTTTCTATTTTAAGAATTAAATACATAATTACTTCAAATATAAGAGGAGACGCTCCAAAAATTTTTTGGAAAATTTTATTATCTTTTTTTTTTGGGGGGGGGTGGGCATCACTGTCTTCGTGTGGGAGTAGGAGGCCTAGCCTTACTCCTGGAGAGCTGCTGCTGGATTTGAACCACCAACCCATTGGGCTGCAGTCCTGCACACAACCACTCTGTCACTGGGGCTTAGCCAATTTTACTGTCCATTTTCCCATGAAAATTTTGAAGCCACCAGTTAATGTTAATTTAAATTTAAAAACATGTCATAGACATGTCAAAGGAACAAGATGTAGACATTCTGTTACATGTAAATTCATGTAACTTTATAAAGTCATTCTAGGTGGTTTTAATGAATAAATCAATCTTCACTTGTTGCATACATTGTAGTAACATTCCTTGTGCCTATGTGAGTGCTTCTACATGTGTCTATGTATCTGCATGTATGTGGCCTCCTTGTTTGCACAAGAGATGAACTTGGAGGTGAGGGTTGTCTATTGCTGTTATCACTACTTTCATTTTGGGGAAAAGTTTCCAAATCTTTGCTTCATTTTACTCATTAGCAACAAGTAGTTTGGGAGGGGGGGGGGAAGGTTGGGGAGAAAGGAATGGATCACAGTGATCTACATATAACCACCCTCCCTGGGGGATGGACAACAGAAAAGTGGGTGAAGGGAGACACTGGACAGTGTCAGACATGAAAAAAAATGATAAATTTTCAAGGGGGTGGGAATGAGCTGATACCAAGGACTCAAGTAGAAAGAAGATGCTTTGAGCATGAGGGTGACAAGAAATGTACTTGACGCGATGGGTGGATGGACGGATTGTGTTGAGTTATATGAGCCCTCAATTAAATGATTTTTTAAAAAAAGGAAAATGAAACAAGTAGCTTGGTTTATGTCTTGTGTCTTCTTTTTCAGATATAGCTGGACATAGAATAAATAGTTCAGAAGAATAAAACTGCATGTTAAATGGGAAATATTGATAATGCTGATAATTATAGAAAAATCAACAAGCATTTATTTATGTAGAGCAAGGCCTATGAGAGACAAAGGGTAACCTGACTCCTAGTGTCTCCTTGCACCACACAATCAAATAGGTTGGGCATAAACACATACAAGGGGTTGTTGTCATTTTTTTTATCATTTTTTATTGGGGGTTCTTACAGCTCTTTTTTGGAGGAGGGGCATCACTGCCCTCTGGTGGGAGTGGGAGGCCCAGCCTTGCTCCTGGAGAGCTGCTGCTGGATTTGAACTGCCAAGCCAGTGGGCCGCAGTCGCGCACTCAACCACTACGCCACCGGGGCTCAGCCCAAGCGGTTGTTGTTATTGAGATAATTCTCCCACTGAACCATCCATGCACCGCTAGGTCGTTGTTTTTAGTTGTTGTTCAGTTCTGACTCATGGCGACCTCATGTATGCAGAGTAGAACTGATCTGGCCAGGACACCGGGCTTTTGAGACACCTCCGGGTGAGTTTGAACTT
>PVJH01046208.1:0-11965 GCA_004026705.1 Nesogale talazaci | reverse complement strand
AAATCAGGAAAGGTGTGGGTCAGAGTTGTATCCTCTCATCATAGGTGTTCAAGCTGCGTGCTGAGCATATCATCAAAGAAGCTATATTATATGAAGGAGATGGTGAAATCAGAATCAGATGAAGGTTTATTGACAACCGGCTAAAGGAGGATGACACCATCTTGTCTGCTGAAAGTGAGGAGGAATTATTCACTTCCCGTTGAAGATTAAGATTGGCATCCTTCGACGTGGATTACAGCTCAATGTGAGGAAGACCCAAATCCATGTCCATGAGAACAGCAGTTAAGAGAGCAAAAGGCATACTCCCTCAGGCATGTGATGCACAAGATCTCTTTAGAGTAGTGAAAAGCCAGGACTAAGGTGCACCTGGCCCAAGCCACGGTAGTCTCCATTGCACCACATGAATGTGACCGTTGGACATTGCATAAAGAAGACAGTAGAAGAACTGAGGCACTTGAATAGTGGTGCTGGAGAAGAATGGTGAAAGTACCATGATCCATGGTACAAACCAATCTGTACTGGGAGAAGTACGGCCAGAGTCCTCCTTAGAGGCAAGGACAGCAACACTTGATTTTACATTATTTTTGACATATTATTAGGAGAGACTAGACCCGGGAGAAGGGCAGCATGTTAGATAAAATGGAAGGGCAGTGAAAGAGAGGAAGGCCTTCAGTGACATGGACTGACACAGTGGCTGCATCAATGGATTTAGGCCTAGGAACATTTGTGAAGATGTGCAGTGTTTTGTTCTGTTACGTTCACAGTAATTATGGGTGGGCACTAACTCCAGGGAACCTGAAAACAACAGGGGCATGTGGGGTGGGAGGGGGGCAGGAAAGGAATAGGGAGCTAATAACAATAAAGAGAAGAAAATGTCCTGAATTTGATTGTGGCGATGATTAGACAACTCTTCTTAATATGAATGAAAATGAAATTGTGTGAATAATTAAATTGCGAAATGATATGTGAATCATATGCCAATAAAACTATTTTGAAAAAGAGAAATAGAAAAGTCAAGGAACAGGAGAGAACTTCAATATCTATATCACTTATTTTTATAAAAATGTAGATAATCTGACTGCTAATACAAAGTGTGGCATTTGGAACCTACCAGAAGTCCCCAGTAGAAAGATAAGCTCCTTGGAAATCCTATGGGCCAGTTTTATTCTGTCCTACAGGGTCACTGTGTGTTGAAGTCAATTTGATAGCACTGATCTTGTGTGAGTGTTCTAAATAAAAACTCAATGTTTCCTACATAGTGACTCCCCTGTCAGTCTTCCTACTGTCCCTGGTAACCATACACTTGCCTATTCTAGCTATATCATGTCAGGTCATAAAACATTTGTTCTTTTGTGTATAGCTTGTTTCATTCCGGATGTTTACAAGGTCCATCCATATCATAAAATGTATCAGGTCTTAATTTCTCTTTCTGGTGTAGAAGCATTCCTTAAAATATCTATGAACCTTGAAAACATACCGTGTGAAATTTCCCTGGACAACATTATGATCCTTTCAGATCAAATACCAGAATGGAGGCTGAAGTTTGTTCATCGCAATCAGGGAGTAGGAGGAGGGAAATTGCAATTATTACTGTAAGACAGCTAGGGTTCTGTTTGAGATGATGAAAGACATTTCGGAATGAGTCACGGTGATCATTGTGTCACATGATGTCATTGAATACTAGACTTCAAAATGGTGAAAATTTGTTATATTTTTTTACCACAATAAGATTCTACTCACAAACTAAGGATAACAGCAGTGCAGTTGAAGTATAGTAAAATGTTAAAACTACATACTGAACATAATAAAATTGTGGAAAAGGGAAAAAAATGATGACAAGGATGCCAAATAAATAAGCAAAACCCCAAGCCATCTGCTGCTGAGTCCACTACAATTCAGCAAGAGTAAAGCTCAGAGTGCTACTGACCCAGAGCTAGCAATCTTTCTAGAAGCAGACTACCCGGTCCTTCCCCTGTGAAGCAGCTGCTGGCTCCCCACCCCAAACTTTCTGTCAGTGGCCCAGTCAGGCCACGAGGATATCTCATAAATAAACAAAAAAATACAAATTCAGATCACAGCCATCATGAACGAGCTTGCTGGTGCTCATGATAAATGTGAATGCTTAGACAAAGAATTTCTGATGGTGTCAGGGAGTGTGGGGGGGGGTGGGCGGGGAACTAAAATGTAGTTCATGGAAGGGTCCGGGGTGAATAGAGCTTGGAGTGTGTCTGGGTTTGAAATGTCATCTGCATGATATTGACGTCCACCTTTAGAGTTCCGGTTCAGACCTTCTCCCTGCATTCCAGATCGTTATACTGAACTACCAATGTGGTGGAGCCCTGATGCATAGTGGTTAGCCATTGGGCTGCAAAATGCAAGGCGAGCAGTTCGAAACCACCAACCATTCCTTGGGAGAAAGAAGAGGCTTTCAATTCCTGTATAAAGTTACAGTCTTATCTCAGACACTGGCACTAGCAGTGTTACACTCTTCTATAGGGTTGAATTGGAGTAGACTCCATGGCAGTGGGTTTAGTTTGGCAGTGATGTGGGTGGTCACTTATGGGATGCTTCCACTTGGATGTCTAAGGTGTGTCTCTTATCCCAAACTGAACTACTCCTGATCATCTCAGTGAATCAAAACATCACCCTTTTAATTGGTCAGGTCAAAACCCAAAGACTCACACTTGAGTCTTTTTTTCTCTGACACTGAAGCCTATCCATAGGCGTTAAACTTTTATGTTTTATTTATTTTTAAAATCATCTTATTGGGGTTCTTTCTGCATTTATCTCCTCTTTGAGGTCTTTCATAACTCCCTATCTCAAATGTTAACCTTCCTTCATATCCCTTATCCTGTTTAGATTTGCTTTTTCTATTTAGTACTTATCACCATATCACACACTATAATATGAAATATTTATAACATATATTTACAGATATATATTGTTTCCTATCTCATGGAAGTATTGTCATAATCCATACATCCATCCATTGTATCAACCACATTTGTACATTTTTAAATTTTAATTCTATCTAGGATATAACCTTATCCTACTCTTCTTTTTTTATTAAATCATTTTATTGGGGGCTCATGCATCATTTTTCACAATACATAATAAACATACTGTCCCAGGCACCTTCACATGTGCGCTGCTATTATCGTTCTCCAATCATCCTCCTTTTCCTTTGAGCCCCTGGTATCGGCTTTTCCATCCCTTCCCCTCTTCCCCCGCTCTCTCCTTCCTACCAACCGTCAATACACTATAAATTATTGTTGCTCTGTCATATCTTACTCTGCCCGACCTCTCCCCCAACCCACTCCCCTGATGCCCAACCTTCAAATAGGAGCTTATGTGTATATCCTTGCAGTTGATTCTGTCTCTCTACCCCACCTTCTCTCCACCCCTCCAGTAGCTCCAATCTAACCACTGGCCCTCTACTCTTCTTTTTACTTCACTTACTGCTCATATCCTGGATTGTGGTAGTAACTAGCTGTTTGGATTCTAAACTTTCTCCCTTCCTTGCATAAATCTATCCTTGACACAATTATCAGCTGATTTATTTTCTTTAAACTAACTCACTTTCCCTTTCTAATTGATACTCTCCACCTCAATCAAATTAGACTCTCTACAAGGCATTTCTCAATTTTCAGGCAGGGATAGGGCCTGTTGCCACTCTCTGGAAGACACTTTCCAGCCTCTATCCCTTCACTTTTTTCTGCATTTATGTTCTCTTTGAGGTCTTTCATGACTCCCTACCTCAAATGTTTGCCTTCCTGTATATCCCTTATCCTGCTTAGATTTGCTTTTCCTATTTAGTATTTATCACCATATCAGACACTGTAATACAGGATGTTTATAACATATATTTACATACATATATATTTTTTCCTATCTCCCCCCTAGAAGGTAAAATTTGTGATTGAAAGATTTTTTTATTACTGTAACCCCAGATGTAGCACAATATCTGTCACTTAGTAAGGGTAAAAAAGAACATTTTTTAAAAGAAAGTACAGACTTTTGTTTTTAAATAACAAAGCCAACCTGAATTGTGGGCAACAGAGAAGTAAATTACTATGTGAATAAATAAATAAATCTGAGAACACTAAAAGCAAGACAAAAAAGAAGCACTTTCATCTCTAATAGAAATTTGGGGACAGTACTCAAGAAAACAAAATTTTAAAACATATCAAACAGAAATTTGTTTTACTAGATATCAAAGCAGATCATAGAGTTTCAGTGTATTATTTGTGCAGGAATAAAAAATAGATCAGTACTACAGACTTGACCAATGTGTAAGTGGAACTTTAATATATGATAAAGTGGCACTGACTCAAAATTGAAAAAGGTGTTCAGGGCTGTTGCATCTGCATATCTTTTTAATTCAATCTGCATGGTGAGAAAATGATCCAAAAAATAGATTATTTAAAGAACATGCCATCAGGATTGCAGAAAGATTCGTTAACCACCTGTAGTATACAGATGGCAAACATTGCTCTCTGAAAATGAAGACAATCTGCAGCACTCACGGGTTAGAGTCAAACACATAGGTGAGATACCCAAATCCCAACCCCATAGCCCTTCAGTTATTCTGACTCTTAACGACCCTAGCGGACAGAAGAAATTGGACGCGCCTTTTCAATTTCCAAAATTGTGTATATTCATGGGAGCAGACAGTCTCGTTTTTCTACAAAGGAGCAGGGAGTGGGTTGGAACTGAGGAGTTTGTGTTTCACAGCGCAACATAGTAAGCGCAACACTATACCACCTGGACACCTTTGGAGGCATCTATATACGCATGTGAATATAAATATGTGAATGTAGAGACATATTTTCTTAAATTAAAAAAATCACTTATTGTGAATTAAGTGGGATTTACATTTCATATAATCATTTTATAATTCAACTATTTAAACTGCTTTCCAAGTCTCCCGATTTCTTATCAAACCTCTCTGCCGGTTCCTCTTCCCCACACCCTTGCTTCTTTTCCACTTTCCCTTCTCAAAAGAATACTGTCTTCCCCTTGGCCCAAGTCAAAACTTGTGGACCCCCTACCAGGGGTTCTCAAACTATGGCCCGTGGGCCACATGCGGCCTGCCGAGGACATTTATCCAGCCTACTGGGTGTTTTTGCCACCACTGCAGTCCTGCTTACCAGCTGACTCATCCCAGGCCAACAGTGTATCTGTTCATAGGTTTGTTTGTTTGCTTTTTAACTATAGTCTGGCCCCCAAAGGTCTGAAGGACAGTACCGTGGCCCCTGTTTTAAAAGTTTGAGGACCCCTGCAATTGCTTCTTTTTCGCTCAGTTTCCCTCCCACCCCTAGTAACCATGAAAATCTTTCTTTTGGTATGAAAACGTTGCCTGTTTTTCTTTTCTAACAGTAGCCCCCCCCCCTTTTTTTTAAATGGAATGCTTCACAATTTTGTGTGCCGTCTTTGTGCAAGAACTATGCCAATCTTCTCTGTATCGTTGCAATTTTAGTATATGTGCCATGGAAGCAAGCATCATTAGTCCTTTTGTTGTTGACTAACTTCACACAGCATAAGGGTCTCCAAATCCATCCACAGCTTTATCAGATCCTTTAGTGCTATGTCATATTCCCTTGCACATTTGTCTACTGATGGGGATCACCATGAGTCAGCATTAACTCAATGGCAGTGAATTTGGCTTTTGATATTGTAAATGGTGATGTTTTCTTTATTTCCTCTTTAGGGCACTTTTCCTTTGTATACCAAAATCTGACAGATTATTGTATGTTAATCTTGTAACCTGCCACACTGCTGAATCTTTAAATTCTTTCCAATAATTTTTGTCAAGTCTTTGAGACTTTCTATCTACAGAACCATATCTACAAGCTGAAAGAGTGTTACTTCTTTGCCAATTTGAATGCCTTTCATTTCTTTTTGTTGTCTAATTGCTCTCATTAAGACTTTCAATATAATATTGAATAGAAATGTTGATAAAGGGTATCCTTGTTTAGCTCCTATTGGCAAGAGGAATGTGGTCAGTTTCTCCACATTCAGTGAGATATTGGTCATTAGTTTTGTATGAATGGTTTTTATGATATTGAGGAATTTCTCATCTATTCCTATTTTGCCACAAACCTTTATTAGGGATTTATGTCAAACTTTGCCAAATGTCTTTTCTGCATCAATTCATATGATAATGTAGTTATTTTCTTTTCTTTATATTATAGATTACATTGATTGTTCTTCTAGTTGAACCATTCTTGTATGTTGGTATGAATGACCGTGGTTATAGTGTATTTTCTTTTACATATTTTAATGCTATTGGCTAGGATTTTGTTGACAGTTTTTGCTTCTATGCTAATAGGGGATATTGATTTGTAACTTTCTATTCTGGTAATGTTTATGCCTAGTTTGGGTACCAGGGTTATTCTCACTTCATGAAATTGAATTAAGGAGTTTGATGCCTTTTCTATATTCTGGAAACAGTTGTGTAAGATTAGTGTCACCTCATCTCTGGATATGCGGTGGAATTCGTTACCTTGGTTAAGCTGTCTAGTCCTGCACTTTGGGGGGCTGGACCTAATCAACCTCTTTTGCTATGGGTCTGTGGGTGTTTTCTGCATCAACTGATCCATTTAGGTGGGTAGTGTGATTTTAGAAATGTGTCCATTTCTTGTAGGTTTTCTACTTTGTCAGAGTACACTCTTCGTAGTGTTGTACTATCATTTTCATTTCAGTTGGTTCTGTAGTCTTGTCCATTTTATTTCTTATTCTTTATATGTGCATCTTCTTCTTTGCTACATTTTCCAGAGGCATGTTAATTTTACTACTGATTTCAAAATCATTTTAAAAAGAATTATATTGGTATATATTAACATATCATGCAATTCAGCAGTTCAATCACTCAGAATTGTGCAATAATCACCACCACTAATTTTAGACCATTTTCTCCTATCTTGTACTCATTGTTAGCTCCTCATTTGCCCCCAATACTCCCTACCATGCCCCTAGGTAATTATCATTTTTTAATCTCTCTTTTTAAAAAATCATTTTATTGGAAGCTCATACACAATCATTTTATTGGAAGCTCATATTACAATCCATCCATCCATCCATTGTGTCAAGCATATGTGTTGCCATCATCATTCTCAAAACATTTTCTTCCTACTTGAACCCTTGGTATCAGCTCCTTATTTTTTTTTCCCTTCCTCCCTCGTGAACCTTGATCATTTGTAAATTATTATTATTTTTTCATGTCTTACACTGACCAATATCTCCCTTCACCCACTTTTTTGTTGTCCATGCCCCTGGGAGGGGGGTATATGTAGATCCATGGTGATTGGTTGGTTCTCCCTTTCTCCCCACACATTGCCTTTCCCTTCTTGATATGGTTACTCTCATTACTGGTCTTGTGGGGTTTATCTGTCCTGGATTCCCTGGGTTTCCAGCTCTTACGTGTACCTTTGTACATGCTCTGGTCTAGCTGGATTTGTAAGATAGAATAGGGGTCATGATAGTGGGAAATGGGGGAGGGGGGTAGAAAGAACTGGAGGAAAGTTGTTGTAAGTTTCAATGGTGCTATGCTGCACCCTGACTGGCTTGTCTCTTCCTTGTAACCTTTCTGTAAGGGGATGTCCAATTGTCTGCAGATGGACTTTGGGTCTCCACTCCACACTCACCCTCACTCACAATGATATGCTTTTTTGTCCCGGGTCTTTGATGCCTGATAGCTCCTAGGTAATTATTAATCCAATTACTGTCCCTGTAGATTTATTCAACCTATATTTCATATACTGAAAAACATTAAAAAATAAGAAACAAAACAAAAAACTAGCAACAATGACAAAATAAATCAGAGAAATACTTCATTCCAAAAGAAAGCAGAGAATATTAAAAACTGGAACAAATTTAAAATGGGTCCAAAGGATAAGGTGTTTTATTTTAACTTAATACATCTTCATAATTGATTCTACAATGCTCTGTCTGATAGCAAGGCTATTCACATCCTTGAATTATGGTTAGAGATGAACTAAACACTTAGTATATGTGGGGACCCTGCACAAAGGATTTTGAACTTCCACTG
Organism: Nesogale talazaci; assembly: GCA_004026705.1. Taxonomy (NCBI): domain Eukaryota; kingdom Metazoa; phylum Chordata; class Mammalia; order Afrosoricida; family Tenrecidae; genus Nesogale; species Nesogale talazaci. The sequence goes on along the minus strand of PVJH01046208.1, from coordinate 3,915 downwards.
TCATCCATTCATAGCCTTCTGCCAACTGGGTGTTATGAATTTTAAGCTTTGACTCCAGGCCCTTCTTAGGGGGTGGGATGCAGGTAGATCTCTCATTTTGTTGATATTTTCTATCTTTTCTCTGTTTTTGGATTCAATTATTTCTGCTCTTTTATTATTTCTCTGTTTCTCTAATGATTAGGGTAATGATTTTGGTTCTCTCTTCTCTTTGTAGTATAAACACATTTTCATCAAAGGTACAAATACAAATATTCCTCAAACATAAGCAAACCCCTTCCAACATAGGTCGTCTGGGTTTGGAGACTTAATGGGACAACTCAGTCAACGGCTTAACATAGTGAACAAAAATCATGATTTATATGTTAGCAAAGTGAATACTTTCTGAGGTCTTAAGAGCTTGTGAGAGGTCACTCACTTTTCTTTTGCCCCCCAGGGAGGGGGGTATGTGTATATCATTTGTGGTAAGTCCCCCCACTTTCCCCTCCCCCCCCCCAATATGGCTACTCTCATTATTGGTCCTGAGAGGTTTATCTTTTCTGGATTCTCAATGTTTGCAGTGTGCATCCACTGGTCTAGCCAGTTTTGTAAGACAGAATTGGGATCATGATAGTAGGCAGAGGGCAGGAGGAGGGACATTAAAGAGCTAGAGGAAAGTTGTATGTTTCATCAGTGGGTTTTTATTAAATACTAAAATGTACTCATCTATCACATGGTTGATTTTAAATTATTGTATTTTAGTCATTACATTTATTTCTTTCTATTTTTACACTCTACTTTTTATAAAGCCATGGTGATTATCAAGAATGCCTAGCTGTTAGGAAGCTGGCATGAACTGCATATTCCCAGCAGAAAGGCAGATTGCTCTTCTGACATCTGCTTGCCTTTACTTACGTTTTATGTCCAAGTTCCTTGACCTTTTTCAAAGAGCACAAAGGCCTGTTTCCTTGATTTGTGCCACTGAGCTTAGACAAGAGCCACGGATGTGATAATGAAAGGTAAGATCTGAATGATCCGAGCTTTACCATGGATGGACTTCAAATGAAGTTTTATCACTAATTAGTTTCTGGGTTGTGCAGATGATTGGCATGGGTAACTGCTATTTGAAAGACTGGTGGTTTAAATTCATCCATGTATGCTTTGGAAGAAAGTCTGATCCTCCTTGCAAAAAAGCAGACATCCACTAAAAATTCTAGAGAGCATTGCTCTAGTCTGGCATTCCCCTGGGTTTCCATGAATTAGAGCCGACCCAGCAGCATCTGTTTACTTATCATTAACTGAATGATGCTCCAGTGTATCACTTTCTAACTTTGGCGAGAGGTGGGGCTGTGGGTGGTGGAAATTGTCCTTCATTGTCTTCTGCAGACAGCACTTGCCTCATCTCCTGACCTTCAAGGATTTCTAATATCACCTATGATTTCATTGAAGTTCTACCCTTCCCTTTCTTCCTCTTGCTCTGTTTTTGTTTTGTTTTGTTTGGGGGGCATCAGTGCTCTCTGGTGGGAGTGGGAGGCCCAGCCTTGCTCCTGGAGAGCTGCTGCTGAATTTGAACCGCCAACCCAGTGGGTCGCAGTCCCGCACACAACCAGTAGGCCACTAGGGTTCAGCCCTCTTTTGCTTTGTTTTTTAAAAAGTTTTATTAGCACTTTATCCACATGTCACACAATTTAATAATTCAATCCTATCGAGAAGAGTTGTACAATGGCCATAATATTAAAAAATATGGAAAGCTTCATGGATTTACATGTCATCCTTGCACAGGGACTTTGCTAATCTTCTCTGTATCATTTCAACTTTAGTGTATGTTCTGCCAGAGTGAACACTCCTTTTGTTCTTCTTATTGCATATGCACATCTTGTCAGCATATGCTGACAAGGACCTTCTATCTAGGACCTATCTAGGACCTTCTAATATGATCTCTTCCAGAACTGGGCACCATCTTGTTCTTCTCATCAGACCTATGGAGACTGATAGTTACAGCGTTCATTCATCCATTGGATCAATTGTTTCCTTGAATCCTTTAATTGTCATCACACCTCTGTCCTCTGGACAGGGGGCTCACCTTAGATGATCATTCATGAGACTTTACAACTCCAGTCACTACTCTCCAAAGCTGGATGCAGAACCTTGTCTTTGCGAAACACTGTATGCCAATTGACCTGGCTGACCCTGGGGATTGTGGAGCTGAGTCTAGGCTCAGTGATTTTGTTAAAAAGTTTTGTCTGAAAGATAAAACCGTTCTAGTATCTATCTTAATCTGCATTCAACAAAGTAAATACTTTATGACATTTAATAATTATTTTTACTCATCTGTCTAAAATAAATGATTCATTTTTTCTGAGTTCAGGAAGCTTCAACTTCATGAGTAATGCTAATAAAAGAAACTTGGTAATTAAACCTTAGTCAATGTCTCTAGTGTCCTGTTAGAGAGGTATCATATGTGTTCTATGAATGACTGATTAACTTAAAATAAATTCAGCAAAACCAACAGCCTAGAGATATGGCATTATAGTTAAAATAGCTCAGAAGCCATGTCCTTGGAATTTATAGAATACCCCAAACTTTCTGGAATTGAAAAAAAGAACCCTGATCATTGAAAGTTTGCCATCAGATCTTTTTTAACTTGGCTTGCCTAATGAAAATATGATCCTATGACTTTTCCTCTCAAATTTTACCTACAGGAAAGGTGAACAAAGATTGTCGGTTTTAAGCAGTTGTTTGACTATAACATAAAACAAAGCAGAGTCACCCTTCTAACTCTGGAAGAGACTTTGATAACCCAAAGGAGACAGCACTACAATTTTTCCTTGATAAACCACCCTACTATTAAGACAGGGTCTCTTGTTTGGGGATGGGGCTTTGCCAATCTCCCTGCTTGGTTTTCAACTTTTATATCAAGATCAGCAGTTCAAAACTGCCAGCCAGCCACTCCTCGGGGTAAACAGTTACAGTTTCAGAAAACCAGCAGTTCTATTCTGTCCTTTAAGGGTTGCTGCATCAGCTTTGACTTAATGGCAGTGAATTTGGAGTTTGGGGTCAATAAATGGCTATGATGATGATGATATGGGCAACAAAGAAAGGGAATTGCACGTTAATGGTGCTAAATCTTCAGTATCAAGAACAGTTTGAAGCAGGGCAGATATGTAACAAATTGTTGGTAGACGTTGGCATATAATCCAAGAGTGACAAGATTGACTTCCTTGTTAATGTCAAGTAGCATTTTTCTGAGTGTATAGCTAGTGAACAAGGCCCTGGTGGTTTAGTCATGGAATTCTCATTATCTGTGCTGGAGACTCACATTCAATTTTGGCCAACGAACCTCAGGCATAGTCATTACTTATCTGTCGGTGGAAGTTTGCAAGTTCCTATGAAGTTGAACAAGTTTCAGCAGTGCTTCTAGTCTAGGACGGAGTAGGAAGAAATACCTGGTGTTCTACTTTTGAAAACCAGTTCATGAAAACCCTATGGACCACAAAGGTCTAATTCTGTTGTTCGTGAGGTCACCATAAATTGGAGGCTGACTGGAATGGTAGCTAACCACAACATCAGCGTAGCTTCTAGGCAGTCATGGATCAAGGGAAGTTGGTAGACAGTTAATTCTAGAGTTGGGAGCGTTATACCACACAGGCTAAGCTGTAATTTTCAAGTGAAACAGTCTGGAAAACAATCTGAGAATTTTTGTTTTTAACAAGTTCACCAGTTGACGCCACTGGACAGGAGACCAGGAACATTTGTGAACCACTGATCTAGATTACACCCCATACAAACATCCCTTTTTAGCAAGCTAGAAATGCTGAAAGTGGGTTCCATTAGGGACAGGGAGCTCCCTACTCCAAGAAGTAGGCAAAGTAAAAATACTTATTGGCTCCCTGAGGGGATAATGTCAGGAACAACAATAGTGCCTTGTAAATAGACCTC
>PVJH01046207.1:0-11963 GCA_004026705.1 Nesogale talazaci | reverse complement strand
GAACTCTTAATCACCTTACCACTCAACCCAATCCATGACCCACTGTCATCTGTGAATTCATAGCAGTCCAAGGAACAAAGTAGAAAGCCACAGTGGGTTCTCAAGATCCTAAATCCTTACAGCCTCCTCTTTCTCCCCCAGAGTGGTCAATGGGCTTGAACCATCGTCCTTGAGATTAGGAGCTCAATATTTAATCCACTGCTCCTCTAGGGTCCCTTTAACTAGCGCTCAGAGGGGCTGACTCAGTCTTGGAGGCCTGTGACCTTTTCCCTTTTGGTTGTCGGACTAGCCCAGCGAATGATCGCAGGGAGAGTGCTTTTTTGGCTTCCCCTTCACCCGCACAGAGTGGATCAATGGAGTGTACCTGCCAGAAAACCACGCCCGGCTCAAGGCGGCTCATGCCTACGTCTCCCAGGAGCTCAGCGCCTTGGGGGTCCCCTTCCTGCGGTGTGGGGCAGGCTTCTTCATCTGGGCTGACCTGAGGAAGGTATTGCAGGGGTAGCGGAGGCTGGGAGATACTCTTAAGTGTTGGCCCAGCAGGCGGAAGTCAGGAGAGGGGTGGAGTCTGCCTCAGTCTCCCTGCATGGCCCTGAGCCCCTAACAACCTGCAGTACCTGCCCGAGGGCACCTTTGAGGAAGAAATGCTGCTCTGGCGCCGCTTTTTGGGCAACAAGGTGCTGCTGTCCCTTGGCAAGGCCTTCCAATGTAAAGAACCCGGCTGGTTCCGTTTCGTCTTCTCGGACAGGGCCCACCGCCTTCGCCTGGGTAAGCAGCCCAGCCCCTCACTCCACCTCGATTCCACCTTCCCTGCTCTGCCCTGACCCCGCCCCCAAGAGTCCTACCCATCTGCCCCTCTCTCCCTGCCCCAGGTATGCAGAGGGTCCGACAGGTGCTGGAGGAGGGCAAGTCCCACGTGGCAGCCGGCCCGCATTTCTCTCCGACCCTGGAGCCCAGCAGCCAGCTCCAGTGGGATGACCATTGACCTGTGGACAGAGGGCCTGCTAGCCATGGAGGGTCGGACACTCACTTTGAGGCTGCAGGGCACTGGGGTTGGGTGAGCCTCTTGCCCAGAGGACACCTGGGAAGAGCTGCCCCCCCCTCCTCCCCAACAAGAGCTGATCCCTTCCCCTCTCTATGGGAAGAGCTGCCCCCCCCCCTCCTCCCCAACAAGAGCTGATCCCTTCCCCTCTCTATGGCCATGCTAGATTCCTTGAGCTCCAACGGGGCCGCCGCCCCTCCCCCCAGTAAACACAGCTGGGAGAACCGGGAAGCTTCTGCTGTGAGTCATTGCAGAGTGGAGGCTTCGTGACTGCTCCTGACCACAGGCCTCGCCCCCGAGGATGCAGATGCGGAAAGGAAATAAACAACCTGTACCTACTCTCTGAGAGCTCCTCCAGGCATCCTCTTTGGTTGCTAGGGAAACCAGCGGATGGAACAGCTGCAGGGAATATGCCTGAAAAATAAAAAGGAGTGATCTTTCCCAAGCTTCTCGGAGAAGGGTTTAATTGGGTGTGTTCAGACCGGTCTCCTCAGCCCTAGGACTTAGCGGCCTGGTGTTCATGGGAGCCAGAGCAGGCCTTGGCCCGGGGCAAGGTGAACAGGACCCAATGTGGGAGGTGGGCTCCCTTCTTCGCCAGGAGGGTGCTCCTCTTACCAAGAGCCATTGTCACTATGTCCCCGGAGCAGAGCTGGAAATGACCGGGGTGGGGGGGTGGAGAGGCTGGGACTGGAACCCTAATCTGAGACTATTACGTGAGCTGAGTGGCCAGAGCTTGGCTCCCCAACGTAAGCACACAAAGGAAGGGCATCCACTCTGCCTCCAACGGGGCTTTGGCCCCGCCCGGCTGTCTGGTGAAGTTGTAGCAAAGACCACAAGTGGACAGCTTTCCCAACTGGGAATTCATTCATTCTCTCTCTCTCTCTCTCTCTCTCTCATCCTTGTCTCAACATCTGTGGGCCTCAGTGTCCCTTGGAGAGCTCTACGTGTCCTGGCATCAATCCTCCTGGGTTTAGGAGGTTCTCAGCTCAGAGACCCTGGGTCCAGAGGATGCACTGCACTGCCGGCTCTTCTGTCTGGGTGGTGATAGGAGCTCCCTCTAATCACTGCTTTAACCCCTTTGATACTTCCAAAAAGGAGCCCTGGGGATGTAGCTGTTACACCTTGGGCTGCTAACCACAAGGTGGTTGGTTTGAAACCATCAGCTGCTCCATGAGAATGGTCATTTCAAAACTCACAGGGGCAGTTCTGCCCTGTCCTGTAGGATCTGCTCTCACTCTGGGCGTTCTGCTGAAACCTGCTCGCGTTGGGTGGCCCTGCTGCCCGGTGACAGGGCTTCCAGCACCCCAGCCACCCCCAAGCCACCCCCACATGGTGTGTGTTTTTGTTTTGAGGGTAGGAGGTAGTTCAAGCCATAACAGTTCAGGGCAAAGACCTGAGATCTGTGTGCCAAGGTCCCTGGCCAGGGACATGCCTACTTAGAAGAGCTCTCTTTCTCCTTGTTCTGTTTTCAAAGATAATGTCAGCAAAGAGTTCCTGTGTTGTAAATCTTACGGTTTGGTTTAGAATCGATAGTTTCACCCCCTTTTCCTTTCCACTCTCCCCCTCTCTCATACACAAGTTGTTTCTCCACAACAACTCCGGAAGCCCCCATTATCATCCCATTGTAACAAACGAGGAAACGGAGCTCCAGGAGATTGACCTACACACTTAAGGAGCAGAGCCAGGATTCAAAGCGTGCTTGGTTTGCCTCAAGAATGTATGCTTTTTCTACTTTGCCAAAGTCAAGGGCATTTGGACTTTCCACTGTCGTGAGAACCAGCATTTTGGGGGGTCATCCTCACCCCATTTTCTTTCTGCTTTACTGGCCAAGCAATCATTTTTTCCTACACCTGTTTCTAGAACTGGGCAGTGGGTTAGACGGGGTTATCCTGAGAAACAAAGCCAGTCGCATGCGCGTATAAATAAGAACTTTAGATCAAGAAGTAATTTTCGATCAAGAAGGCATCCCAGCCCCATCTGAGTCGAGTCTGTGGGTCCGATGCTCAGCAGAGCACTCTGCAGATGCGCCGACCTGCACGATGGGGATGCAGAGTGCAGTGACATCTCAGGCTGGTGGGGGCTGAGGTATGCGGATCCGTGGGGGTGGGAACATGGCAGGGAGAGCCCCAGGGGAGCGGGGGTGGGGGGAGGGGGAGACACTGCCCAGGGAGGCAGGCACAGAATACAAGCAAACCTCAGGCGAAGGGGAAGCGAGAGGTTCCCAGTGTCTCTTATAAAGAGGCCACGCCCCCAAGGAGGAGTCACCAGGCTACCATCTGATTGGCCGGACTCACCCCCTCCCTCCTCGTGGTACCATCAAGTTGGCGTAAAATCTAACCCCCACGGACAGTATCAAGATGTATTCTACGGCAATGTCTTCAGTTCTCATGGAGGGTCAGTGAACGCGAATGGAGGGCCCCCATTGTTGTTGCCAGACGCTGTAGAGGGGGGAGACACGGCGATTCTTGCATGAGACACCACCCCGCACAATTAGTCTTTTGTTGGGGTCCTTCGTTACAGCCACTGGGTCAGTCCATCCCGCCACGGGTCTGCCTCTCTTTTCACTGCTCCTCCACGTCACCAAGCTTAGTGTTCTTCGCCAGAGACCCGCCAATCCTGATCATGTGTCGACAGTACCCTGATGCAGTCTTGTCCTCCTTGTCTCGAAGGGGCTCTCTGGATAGCCTTCTTCCAAGACAGACCTGTGTTCTTTGGCAGCCCGTGGTCCTTTCCACTTTCTCCTCCAGCACCAGAACTCAGCTGCATTCCATGTGCAGTGGTCTGCGAAGGGGCTTGGGCGCCGAATTCATCTCGAAGGGAACCCCAGCGAGCGGGGAGCTCAGCACCCCCATAAGCTCCACAGGCCCCATATTCTCCTCCCTGCTCACCCCTGGTGAGCACACAGTGGGGTGCCTGCGTGGTCTGCCAGTGTCTCCACCGCCCCATCCATCTTTCCCTCAGGGGCCTGCCTTCTCGGTGCCCCATGGAGCTCGCGGACTTCAGCCTTGGTTCAGAACTTGACATGTGGGGGCAATCCTGGAGCAGAGGGGGCAGGAGCCGGTGGTTTGTTCTGCAGTTTGTTCTCCGCAGTTCTTCAAAGTGGCCTCGGCAGGACCGAGGCCCAGGTGCCTGCAGCAGAGGCCCATAGATTGGCTTCCTGTCTGCTCTTGGTTTACTCAGCCTGGTCTCCCAGTCTCCCTCTTCAGGAGAGTGGGGGTGGGGGGAAGGGGGAGAGAAGAGGGAATGATCCCAAGTTTGGCTATGTATTATCCACCCCCGAGAGGGATGAGTAATAGAAATGTGGGTGAAGGGAGACAATAGAAAATGTAAGATGCAAAATAATAACAGCAATATATAATCAAGGACTCAGGAGAGGGGGAGGGTGGAGGAGGGAGAGGAAAAATAGTTGCTGATACTAAGGGCTCAAGTAGAAAGAAAATGTCTTGGAAATGATGATGGCAACTTAGGTACAAGTGTGCTTGATACAATTGAATGATGGATTGTCATACGATCTGTAAGAGCCCCCAATAAAATGATTGATAAACAACTAAATAAAAAGAGGAAGAAAAAAAAAGGCTGCCTCCTCCCAACCCTTCTCTGCCCCCAGCCTCTTCCTCAGGGATCTAAGCTAAGAGGGAGGACAAATGATGAGGGCAGAAATCTATGGTTCATTCTCTGACCTGGAACTCCTGCCCTGAGTCATCCCGAGGTGCAGGGCTAGGTGTGTGTGGTTCTTGTTGATCTTCCAGGGCTGCATGTCATGTTGCACTTAAAAGGATGGTACACTGTGCTCCTGTGAGTCTCTGAAAGATTTATTTATTGACAAAACTAAGAATAGTTGATAATAGTGCAGGAAAAAGTGTGTTTCCTGTGGCATTTTTTTTTCAGCAATAAGAATTACCAAAGAACTATTGCGTGGGAATTTTTTAGTCACAACTGACAAGGACCATTGGGAAAAAGCTACTGAGAATTAGCCCAGGTGTTTAAAAGGGGGTGATCTCTGAGAAGGGCAAGGTCAGGTGTTTCCGGCATGGCTATACCAGGAGTTCACATCACACTGTCAGGTTATGGGTTCTCTCTCTCCCAGGGGAGTCTAGTCCCTGGAGAAGGACAGTATGCTCAGTAGTGTGTAAGCTGGGTTGACTAGAGAAACAAATCCCGTGAAACTCATATATATGCATGAGAGAGCTTTATATTAAAAAGCAATTTTATAGCAAGCAAACATCCCAGCCCAGTTCAGATCAAGTCCTTAAGTCCAACGCTTGTCCCAAAGTCCATACAGGTTTATAATCCCCTCTTCAGACTCACGCAGCCAATGCAGCGATGCAGACTGCAGGGATAGCACTGGCTGGTGGGTGCAAAGTCTTGTGGATCCAATGACGGTGGCGGTATCATAGGGCTCTAGCAACTCCCATTGTGGCTCTTCCACAGAAGGTGAAGCCAGAGAAAGAGAGAGAAAGTTCCCAGGATCCTCCTTTTGAGAAGGTCACACCCAGTAGGAGGTACCACCTGGCTATGGCCTGATTGACAGGTTGGACTCCACCTCTACACTTGTATATCTTTAAGTTGACTCGAAATTATGTAATTACCACAGACCACCCATCTCCAACTTGATACTTTTATGCAACGCTTTAGCAATACATGATAGTTAAAACAAAGACAATAGTAAAAAGCATATCTGTGCCTAACAGGATAAAACTAAAACATGTACAACTCAAAATGTGCCAGCCTCATTTAAACATAATATTCTATAAGTGAACAAAACAAAAGTATTCGATGCCTAACAATTGCAGTTTTGTGAACACATATATCATAGTCCTACAATCCTGTAAACACATTCCCCCACCCATGAAAGACAAGCCACTTCTTGTCTTTATCCTCCCTATTTGGGGTATCCAATTTCTATCCTGTCCACTTATATCAACCCAGTGCTCTGAGGAGACAAGCATGTTCTTTGACGTGAAGAATCTTTATTCCAGTTGGAACCTTGTGTCTGCAGCTATAAGCAAAGTCAAATCAGTACAGGCCTTCCATAAAGTCCGCAACAATGTGCACCAATTTACAGGCTCAAAGATCTGATCTTCATCTGGTCAGGTTCTGGTCAACTCAAGGTGGGCGGCCTCGCTTAGCCTCAGCACGGTGCCCATTGGCTGCCTCGCCTTTCGACCATAGGCTCCGCCCCAATTCTCAACAACCCTAGCCCCCTGGGACTAGGTCATGCCTTAGCCTCGGGTTCTGCACAACTCTTTGAACTTCAGACTAGCCAACTTGCTCTCATCTTTCTTCTAGTCCTGTGAACCGGTCCATGGGTGTCAGTGGCAGACTCAATCTATCTCTCCATTGCTGCTTTTTGCCCACTTCCACTCAGCAAGTGGATCCAGGTGGTCACCTAGCAAGAGTTTCAGGCTACCTGCAGGCTCCCTTTAACTTTCAGTCCTAGAGAGGAGCATTTCTTCAGAGCTCCATTTTTTTTTTTCAGCATCAGGCACAGATCACTAGTTCAGAATTCAAAAGGCCAAGTTCCTTTTTTTTCTTCAGTCTGCCAACAGGAAATCTTACCAGTCAGCAAGTCTTTTCAAATGCACATACCCTGGTTACTCAAGCCACTTGATGCGGCTTGTCTTTTCAGAGCCTTCTTTGCAGCATGTGATATGGCCATTTCAAGATCTAATTTAATCTGTTGAAGCAATGAGCTTACAAACTATACTTCTTAATAATCGTATCTATCAATTATATCAATAACAATAAACTGAAGAAATCAGTATAAACCTAATACAGCCAGATCCTAAACTCACTTTTCAAAAGTCAAATTCAATATTTATCTAAACTACCCCACTCATATGAAATATGGTCTTAGATCTCTGGCTCCATTGCTTCAAGACCAACCATTGGAGTAAGTAGCATGGTCTCAGAGAAGTTCCAGGGGGCCAGCCTGCCCTCTGAGCTCAAAATTTGCATTTATTACATTAATTTTTGCCATTTAAGACAGGATTAACCAAAGACAACTTCTAGGAATCAATGCCTTTACTTCCCATAACCTTCCCAAAAAACAGTCCAGTAAACTGTGTGGCCATATCTGACCTCCAAATAGCCAGAGAAGAAAGATTGGTGTGAGGCAGAGGTCAGATATGCATCCACTCTCCATCTTCATGATTTGTTTCTCTAGCACCCCACTCCTGGTACTACAATGTATCAGACCAGGTTGAGTAGAAAAACAAATCCAGAGACACGTGTGTAAGAGAGAACTTTATATTAAGAAGTAATTATATATCGAGGAAACATCCCAGCCCGGTGCATATCAAGTCCATAAACCCAGTGCTAGTCCGTAAGTCTGATATCAGTCCATAATCCCCTCTTTGGACTCACACAGTCACATGCAATGATGCAGGATGCAGGAATATCACCGGCCAGTGGGTGCAAAGTCTTGCAGATCCCATGGCGGTGGTGGCATCACAGGGCAGCTCCCAGCATGCCTCTTCTACAGGAAGGTGAAGGCAGAGAGAGAGGAAGTTCCCAGGATCCTCCTTGTCCAGCAGGAGGTACCATCAGACTGTGGCTAGATTGACAGGCTAGACTCTACCCCTACATTTTAATATCGTCAAGGTGACATGAAATTATGTAACTACCACAGGTAGTGTGGCAGTCATGTGCTTATGTTAATTTCATGATTGAGATGTGGAGGTGGAGTCTAGCCTGTTAATCTGGAGATAACCATTGAGTAGCCAATGAGGCCTCTGTGTGGGCATGGCTTTATCCTGAGACTTCTGGGAAATCTCGCGATATTTCCCTCGTGAAGCTGAGAAGCTATCTTCTCCAGTTGTTGGGGAGTTAGTCTCAGAGATGATGAATCACGGACAAGATGGCAGCATCCGAGAAGCTGAAGGAGCCGGTGGAGAAGCCACACGGCTTTGCCCTGATGGAGCCAGACCTCTGAAACTGGACAGGCCACGTGAGGACCCCTGCCAGCAATGAGTTGCTTCTGCCACCACTGGATGCTGTTAATGGACCCTGAGTCCTGGAAGCGAGGAGCCCTGGGGAGACCCCTGCCAGCTCTGGGATTCTGTACCCACTGGCCTGTGACTTCGTGAGTTGGAAGGAGACATTATAGACTGCTATCAGGCATATGGACTAATATCAAACTTGTGACTTTGAACCGGACTGGGCTGGGATGCTTTCTCAGTGTTCCATTCCTCTTGTCTATAAACCATTCCCTTATATCCATATGCGTGTCTATGGAATGTGTTCCTCTAGTCTACCTGGATTAGCACAGGTAGTAAAAAAGAGAAAGACTCCCAACAGCATGGATTGACACAACAAGGGCCTCAAGCATAAGACTAATTGTGAGACTGACGCAGGGCAGCCTTTTGTTTCAAGAAGGGTCCTTATGAATCTGAACCGAGTGGACAGCAACAACAGCAACAACAGCAAGGTTCCCATTTCCTGTAGGTGCCCGTTGTGGCAGACAGCTCCACCTGCCTGTCACTTTGGGGTACAGTGACAGTTTGTGTGTCGCTGTGATGCTGCAATCTCTGTCGCCAGTACTTCAAATACCAACCACTGGGCCACCAGGGTGGACAGTTTTCAGGGTACCTTCCTCACAAAGACTGAATGTTCAAGACCCTCAGCAGCAGACTCTTCTTCTGTTACTCCTTGTATAATGCCGAGTGGTTTGGGTTGTTGGTATAGATGTTGGGTAACATTTTCTAGCCTTTTAAAATTTTTTTTGGTGGTGAGGTTGTTATTCTTCTAAATCTAGCATTGTGTGGGCTCCTCTGCGCCCCCCTCCCCAGTTCATATCCCTCAGAGATCAGTCTCTCCAACCCTCTGATCCTCGTGCTCATTTCACTTTGTGTTCCATTTCTCTGGTTTACTTTGGCAAACTCAGCTGTCCACTTCTGAGGCTTTGCTGTGTTCGATCTGACAGCGCTGGTTGGCTTGGACCCTGCCTTGCTGCCTGCCTGGGCAGCTTTAAGCTGAGCCAGCCTGAAACGCCACAGCGCGCCTTTTACCTTGAGGACTCTGCGGGTCCCCCTTTTGACAACGTTCTAGTTCTCTCCCCTCCCTTTGGAGAGGGTGTTCACACATTCCAGCACAAGATGGGAGCAGGACTGCCCAGGATTCCACCAGGTAAACCCTGCTCCTCTCTGTCCTCTGCTCTGATTGGCCTGAGCATGCGTCTTAATTTCTCACGAGGGTATCTAGCATCTGAACGTCTCTCTTTCATTCAACAAGCACTACCTGAGCACTTACTATGTGCCAGACACCATACAAGTCTTGCTGTTATTTGGTACTGTTGGGTCAGTTCCGACTCATGGCAAACTTATGGAAAGCAGCGTGAACCCACCCGTTCCCCTGCCATCCTCACAATTACCCTCACGTTTGAGCCCGTTGCTGCAGTCACTGTGTCGAGCCACTTCCTGGAGAGTCATCCTCTGTGCCATCATGATGTCCTTCTCCAGGGACTGGTCCCTCTTGATAACGTGTCCAAAGTAGGTGAGATGAAGTCTTACCAGCCTTGTCTTGTATCAATAAAGCCATTAGAATGAACTGAAAACATGTACAATATATTTTTATGATGATGATGGTGATGATATTTTTTGGTTTCTGTGTTAGTCTGGGTAGAGAGAAACAAATTCATAAACACTCATATGTGTATAAGAAAGAGTTTTATATATAAGAGCACTGGGATATAAAGAAAGCATCCCACCTCAGTCCAGTCCAAGCCCACAAGTCTGATATTAGCCCATATGTCTGATGCCAGTCTATAAAGTCTTCTTCAGACTAACAAGGTCCATGCAATGACATCAAATGCAGGACAATCACAGGTCAGTGGGTAAGAAAGCCTTTGGATCCAGTGGCAATGTAAGCATCTCAGCGCTGACAGGGACCTCTCTGTGACTTCTCACACATCTCAGCACTGGCAGGAGACTCTACATGGCTTTTCAGGCTTCAGAGGTCTGGTTCCATCAGGGTAGGCCCATGTGGCTTCTTCTCCGGGGTGTCTCACAGGGAATCAGCCTTGTGTCTTGTCAATAGAGCATCTCCAAGGGGCTCAAATCATAAGTCTCTCACCTCGGAGGGGGAAATATGCCAGATTTCCCAGAATTCCCAGGAGAAAGCCATACCCACACAGAGATCTCACTGGCTATTTCCAGATTGACAGACTAGACTCCATCCCTACACACTTAATCCTCAAATTGACACCAGATTGGGTGACTACCACACAGTCTCTGAGAGTAAAAAGGAAAGTCAAAATTTAATTGAGGCTTTTTTTATGATATTGATTTTTTTAAATAATTTTTTTTGGGTGGCTTGTATAATTCTTATCACAATCCATCCATCCATCCATTGTGTCAAACACATTTGTACATCTGTTGCCATCATCATTCTCAAAACATTTTCTTTCTACTTGAGCACTTAGTATCAGGTCCTCATTCCCTCCCCCTCCCTTCTTCCCTCTCTCCCACTTGGTAATTTATAAATTATTAGAACTTTTTTCATGTCTTATACTGTCATATGTCTCCCATCACCCACTTTTCTGTTGTCTGTCCCCTAGGGAAGTGGTCATACGTAGATCATTTTGATCGGTTCCTCCTTTCTCCCCTCCTTTCCCTCCTGGTTTTGAAACTTTCATTATTGGTCCTGAGGGGTTTATCTGTCCTGAATTCCCTGTGTTTCCAGCTCTTATCTGTACCAGTGTACATCCTCTGGTGTTATTATTTTTTAATGCAAAGAAAGACAAAGAATAAAAAGGAAAAAACATGATGCCCCCAAAACAACAACAAAAAAGGAAAAACAAAAGTGCCCCCACCTCTCGTTCTAGATAGCCCTTAGGGTAACAAGAATTTGGTTCCCAAGCCAAATTGAATACTGTGATAGGTAGGTTTTTCTTTTTCTCTTTCTTTTTGACAGGTAGGTTTTATTGTGTCAACATGGCCAATCAGAACAGGTGGGATTAATGGAGTCGCAGTTTAATTGGAAGACAAAGAGATAAATGGCTCAGCATGCCCCACCTCTATTTTTCTCACTCTTTGGTGATTAAACCAACATGTGACTGCTATTTCTTTGCTTCAACTGGTGAGCTCACTCCTTGTGGGACTGCCAATCTGTGGATCAAGTCACTGAACTTGAGGTTCCTTCACGATCTGCTTTGCCACACTGCCGGTGTGTACATGGAACTTGAACTTGGAACTCTTAGATCCTGTCGCTGATCTAACATCTCGCTGATTGTTGGTGACCCACCCTGCTGTTTGCTGCCTGTGGCCAGATTGCCTGCATTGCCCTACAGAGGACTCAGCTCTCTGCTTCCTTGATCTTGGACCCAGTGGCCCTCATGAGTTGAAGGACTTCCAATATATTAACTGTTTCACAGAAGAGTGGAACTGAGCCCTCTGTACTGCTGTGTGGACTAACTAGCTGTTATATTCCTTTTTCCTATCTAGTCTCATATATGCATATAATCATAAGTGTCCTGGGTTTGTTTCTTTAGAGAACCCTGTCTAACATAAATACTTTCCACCTACCCACTTTCTCAAATAGGATGTACTGGGGGGTTTCAAAAAGTTCACTGGAAAATGGAGTTAAAGGATCACGGATGGATGGATGGATGGATGGATCATTTTGTGGGGAGAAATGGTGAATGTGGAAGGTAGTACAATGTTCTCCTGGATGTGGGCAAGCCAAATGTAGGGCTCCCGTCCTCAGAATGCTACCTGCCCAGTCTCCAGTCTCCCCGTGTCAGTCAGTAACAGGCTGGCATCACCTGGCAATTTATTCCCGGAGTCATTATGAGAAGTTCCAGGGAGCTGCCAACCTCTGAATTCTATTCGGTGAACATGTAAGCTGCAAGTGCCATGTTTCACCAGATGGCACTAGACTGGATGGAGCCAGGCGGGACTTGACGCTGGCCCCCAGATGCAGAACT
>PVJH01046206.1:0-11944 GCA_004026705.1 Nesogale talazaci | reverse complement strand
ATGAGTTTGCGTAGGGTTGGTTCCAGTCCTTCCCTGGAGGCTTGGTTTAATTTCCCTGTGAAGCCATCAGGCCCAGGGAATTTTTTTTTTTGGAATCCCTTACCAACCTTGTCTATTTCTTGAACCTTGTTTAGGTTCTTGAAATCAATCTGGGATAGTCTAGGGAGGGATTGTGTTTCCAAGTATTTGTCCATGTCTTCCAAGTTGTTGAATTTGTTAGAATACAGGCCTTCATAGTACTGTGTAATTATCCTTTTCATTTCATTAGGGTTGGTTGTAATGTGCCCTGTTCCATCCCTCATCCTTGTAATTGACATCTATTGCGTCCTTTCTTTGGTTAGACTTGCCAGCGGTCTATTGGTTTTTGTTAACACTTTCAAAGAACCAACTTTGGCTGCATTAATTTTTCCCAAAGTTTTCTTATTTTCCCTCTCCTGTACCTCAGCTCTGATTTTTATTATTTCTATCCTCTTTTTCTTAGTAGGATTGTTCTGATTACTCTGCTCTAATTAGTGTAAGTTTTATTCCAGCATATCATCCACATGTTTCTCTTCTTTTTTCATGTGTTCATTTGTTGCAATCAGTTTTTCTCTGATACATGCCTTTGCTGTATCCAAAAGGTTTTGATATGTCCTATTTTCATTCTCATTGGTTTCTAGAAATTTCCTGATGTCATCTTCAATCTGTGTCACTATCCACTTATTTTCCTGTAGATAGTTATTCATCCTCCAATTGTTTGCCCTTGTTTTCTTCACTGTCCTGTTGATTTCCAGCCGTATGGCACAGTGATCAGAGAGAGATGTCTGTATAATCTCCATGTGCTTGAATTTGCTCAAGTTCGACTTGTGTCCCAGGGTGTGGTCATTTTTGCATATGTCATAAAAAGAATGTGAGTTTTTAGGTGGGAAACGCTGAAAATACCTATCAAGTCAAGTCATCCAATTGTGCTGCTTACATCTATAGCCTCTTGAGTTCCTTTCCCAGTGTTCTGTCTTTTTCAGAGAGTGGTGTATTAAAGTCACCAACTATATTATTGAGCCTGTGACAATTCTGATTTTTTTTAAATTAAAAAACACACCTTTATTTTTTTGAGCCGTAGGCAACTACAGTTTATTATTAAATGTATAATTACCTCTAAAATGAGATTAAGGTTTGTAGTGAGAGCCTAAACTCGGTGGAAACCAGCAATCAAGGCAATAGATAAGAAACCTTCTTTGTCCATCTTTCTTCGAAGGAAGAAGTCTCACTCCAAATTTTCTATACTGAAGTAATACTCAATTTGGCGTTTAATATACTTTTTAAGCAATGCTTCTTCCATGGGATATAGCTGCACCCCTGTACCCTCATCATAGTAATACATCACACTGGTATTAAGTTCTGTTTGAAATGGTTGCTCCGTCCTTTCAACATGTTCTCGATAACCGTAAGAACAATCGAAATTCAAGTGAGGATTTCCTTGGCCTCAGCCTCTTCCACTTTCTCTTCCCCTAAAGGAACTTAGGACATTTCCACCCTCACTTCTCACACTGGACCCTTCATCTTGATCATCTTTTTTTTTTTTTCTCACCTCCAACTTCTTGTATCATTTTTTCTATTGTTATGTGCTGTTTTATTTGCTTCGGTTGGCATCTTGAGCTGTTCCGGGATCCTGGTCTTTCTTGAAAATCTGGTTTTACCTCAGCTAAGTGGAGTGGTACCCACTGTGCTTATGAGCTCTCTTTTGCTGATTGGTTGACTGAGCTTCATCTTCAATGACATTCTCACCAGGGACATCTAATTTTGTTTCCCGGTTTTCTTTGCTGTAATTGTTGCTTCTCTTTTCAACCTTCTCTTTCTTTTTCTACTTTGTGGTTTCTTATTTCCTTGACTAATGATACTCGGACTTCCATTGTTCACTAATTCACTTGGCGTGGGCCAATTTGCTATATTGCTGAAGTCACTAGCCTTATTGCTTTTCATTGCTTTGAGTTTTCCTGCTTTTATAATTTTAGGGGAACGGCTCTGACGCGGGCAGTGGCGGAAGCGCGGCAAGATGGGATGGGAGGAACTCTAGCGGAGTGAGTTCACACGTTTATTTTTATTGGTCAATTTTGATAGGAGTTTGCTACAAAACGGGACCTGTGGAATGTGGGGCGTGGTCCACTGTCAGCACCAGGGTGGCACAGTGGAGCCCCCCCCAAAATATGGAATGCTTCACGAATTTGTGTGTCATCCTTGTACAGGAGTCATGCTAATCTTCTCTGTATTGTTCCAATGTAGTATATGTGCTGCCGAAGTGAGCAGGACAATCCTGATTTTAAACCATGCAGTTCTGTTCATAAAACTGCCTCTCAATTCATGTACAGATTCTGCATGAACACAATGAGGCGTTTTGGAATTCCGATTCTTCTCAAGGCTATTTATATTTCTTATGGTCTACACAGTTGAATGATTTTGTGTAAAGTCTGAAACACAAGTGAACATCTTTCTAGTATTCTCTACTATCAGTCAAGGTCCATCTGACATCAGCAATAATAATCCCTCTTGTTGCATATCCTCCTTTGAATCCAGGCAGAGCTTCTGGACACTCTGTCAATGCACTGTTGCAACCAATGTTGGATGATCATCAGAAAAATTTTACTGGCATGTGGTGTCCATGATATTTTTCTATGATCTGTGCATTTTCTTGGGTTGTCTTTCTTTGGAATGTGAACAGATAAGGATTTTCTTTGAAGTCAGTTGGCCAAATTTCTTGGTATGAGTGCTTGCAGCGCTTCATCATCTTGCTGAAACATTTCACTGGGTATTCCATCAATTCCAGGAGCCTTGCTTTTGGCTAATTCTTTCAGCATCGCTTGGACTTTTTCTTTAAGCATTATTATGCTACCCTTGGAAATACTTGAATGGTGATTAATTTCTTTTTGGTGCAGTGATTCAATGTACTCTTTCCACCTTTATTTGATACTTCCTGCATCATTCAATACTTTGCTTGTAGAATCTTTCAATCTTACAATTCAAGGTTTGAGGTTTTGTATATTTTTTTAGTTTGTTCAGTCTAAAATATGCTGAGTTTGTTGTTCCTGTTTATTTTTCTAACTCTTGCATGGAATATTACTCCCTCAATTGCATCAACGCCTTGAAACAAGTGAAAGGAAGTTTTCTAAAAATATAGGGACTCCTACTCTCATTTTAGCAGATTCTGTGGGAATGTTTCCTCCTTCCTTCTGCTAGTGTGGACCTTGCACTGATCTTTGGTTTTGCCCGCTCACTATAATTCCTGCCCATGATGGGAGCTATCAATTATCTGTCATACCGTATGCTGGATTTTTCATTTCTTTAACTCTGCAACCATAGCACGGACCCGCTAACTTTGGTTTCATCCACCAACTGTGGTCTTCCTGATTCTTCATTTTCCACCTTCCAGTTCGGTCAGTCTTGAATGCTTCTGGAGTTAGGAAAAGCCTCTAGCTTAATATCTGCTTCTCTGACTTGAACCCCAGACTGGACTTACCTCTTCTAAAACTGTACCAGCCATTTCCTGGATATTATTTTGTCTCTGTCTCTCCTGTCTCACTTCCTGTGTCTCTGTCTCTGTCTACCTATCTATCATCTATCTATCTATCTATCTATCTATCTATCTATCTATCTATCATCTATCTATCTATCTACCATCATCATCTTCTATTCTTCTTTTGTTTCTTTAGATAATTCGACCTAACACACAATCTTAGTGGATTTGATATGATATCTATAGTGGCTCTGATTTGCATTTCCCTGATAACTATAATGTTGAGCACCTTTTTGTATGCATATTGGTTTTTTATCTATTCTTGAACTATTAGTGAGAGGAGTGCAAGCTGATTAAGAGAAGAGTTTGGAGTGCAGATTGGTAGTATGTATGTACATTCAACACTTTTATTCTTTTTGGGTCAATAAACCCTTGCACAAGAATTTACCTTAAGTTGATAATTGCAGAAATGAATTTTTTGCAATGAAGTATGCTCAAATAATTGCATCACCATTTACAATAAACATGGGAAAAATTTCTGAAAAATAAACCATTGTCATTCATAAAATTTTTTTAGCCATTAAGGATCCCTGGCATCATAGTGAGTTACATATTGGGCAGCTAACTGTCAGGTCTGTGGTTTGAACCTGTCGGCTGCTGTGTGGAAGAAAGATGAAGCCCTTTGCTCCCATCAAAATGGACAGCTTCAGCAATCCACAGCAGGGGTTCCACTCTCTCCCAAAGAGCTGCGATGGCTCAGAATGGAGTCAATGGCAGTGACTGATAACACCAAAGTATCTTGACATTTAAAACATACAAGATCTATTGTTGAATAAACAGAAATCCTTGCTGTGTAGCAAGGAGGGAGTTTGGATATTTGCATGTTATTGCCCACAGTTCTCTTTTTGTCTTTATGGACAGAGATGCTCAGAAAAGGTAGGAGATAGGAATACTGCTGAACTCGCAGTGTTGAGATGTGGAATTTTTTTCTTTTGGTGCTTCTTTATTGTCATTTTTATTTTAAACCAGCATTTGTCCTCCTTCTCATCATCATCATCATCAAACCCCTGTCAAAGAAAAAAAATATTGTGCGTCAAACTTCTGTCTATGTACTGTGGGAGAACATAACATTTAGATGGGGATACCAACATTTGAGTCCCAAGAGGGTCCCAATACATTATAGCCCTGTGGTGAGCTAATGTAACAGGTACACAGAAGTCTGTGTTCACTGAGTCTCCCTGCAATAATTACACAAGTTTAATTACAGCAAATTAAATGGGAATCAATACTGTCGAATCAATATGCACAGAACAAAATGGGCTTTTTAAAAAACAGTTAATATATTCACAAGTAGAAACTGTTTACTAGCAGGTGCTTTTTAGCAAGTCTATCTTTGAATGGAAATCAGGGGGTGATAATGTCAGAGAAACTGAAAACATTTACCCATCCTGATGCTCACCATAATCCAAGAGGGTACAGTTTCAATGCTTGTCCAGATATATTTGTACCCTTTTATGCCTTTCTACATGCTTTTCTATGTTTATATGGAAGACCTCTGTCTCAAATTTCTAGAAAACCCTTATTGTATTCTCAAGACTGGCTTTGATTTAAATCTGTCTACCCTACCCATTTATGACTACCTATAGATCAATCCATTGCTTATCTTTCTTCATATCCCCAGAGCACTCTGTCTAGACACCACTGAAATTTAGTAAATGTTAGTTGAGTAAATGAGTGAATGTAGGCAAGCAGTACTTGATTGTAAATGCCCTTACAAACCTGTTACTGCTGAGTCCATTTTGATTCATAACAATACTACAGACCAAGGTGAACTACATCGTAGGTTTCTAAGGTGGTTTAGTGGCTATCCTTTGAGCTGCTAACCACATTCGTAAGTTCAAATCCACCAGCTGCTTGGTGGGTGTAAGTTGAAGTTTTCTATTCCTATAGAGTGAATGTCTCACAAACCCACAGAGACAGTTTTACCCTGTCTTATAGAGGCACTATGAATCTGAATTAACCTGATGGCAGTGAGCTGTCCCCTGGACCCCTGTTTTTTGAGAACCTTAAAAGAAGCAAATTGGCACATCTTTTCCTGAAGGATCTGTCTGACCTTTCAGTTAGCAGCCGAATACTTCATCATTGCACCACCTTAGCCTCTAAATGACTTAGAAAGAGTATTAATGAGTCTTAATAATTTTGTGGGTTAATTATTGCATAGATAACAGAAAGATAGGAGGTTTCTTCCTTGGGAGAAAGATGAGGCAGTCTATTGCTGTTGAGATTTATAGTCTCAGAAACCTTGTCCAATACCTCTACTCTGTGTTATAGGATCACCTTCAGCCAGAATTGAGGGCAGTGGGTTTTGGTGTGGGGAGTGAGAGAAATCACTCAACCTAAGAGCACGGATCCTGGCTTGCCCTAGATGCACTTTGGTGTCCTCTAGATACCCTCATCGTACCTGAGTTCTACACATTTCTTTGTAATTTTCAGTTGATAAATGATTTCTATTCTCAACATGCACAAAGCCCCCACATTCCTGCATGTTCTTTGTTCTATGTTTCATTTATTTATTTTACATAATTTTATTGGGGGCTTTACAGCTCTTATAACATTCCTTATATTAATTGTACCAAGCATACTTGTACATTTGTTAACATCATCATTTCTAAAACACTTTCTACTTGAGTCCTTGGTAGAAACTCCTCTTTGGTCCCCTCTCTCCCCCACCCTCATGGATTTTTGATCAATTATATATTGATATTATTATTTTGTATCTTACACTGTCTATTGTCTCCCTTCACTTACATTTCTGTATTTCCAAGGCTGCCCCCCTTCTTTCTTCCTCCCTGTTGATTTGACCCGCTTGCTGCTGATTGAGCTAGTTCTTTGCCTCAACTGTGTACTTCACTACTTATGGGCCAAGTCAACCCATGGGTCGTGTAGCTAGAGCTTAAGGCTCCTTTAAGATCTGCCTCCCAGCATCACTTGAGTTCAAGAGATCCCACTGGGGTCGCTTTATTAAGCTCCCTACACTACTGACTCTTGCTGGCCCACACTGCTGCCTGCAGGCCAACTCTGCCTGTCTTGCCTGAGGACAGGCTGTTTTTGCTCCCTTGACCTTGGACCAGCAGTCTACATGAATTGAATGACTTTCAGTGGATTAGCTGTTCCACAAAAGTGAGTTCAACTGAGTTCTCTGTACTGCTGTCCCCTGTGTGGGCTAATCAGCCATTATATTACTTCATGTGTGTATATATATATATATATATATATGTATGTATCTTGGTTTTGTTTCTGTAGAGAACACACAAGTGATGTAGTTTTGTGTTCCTTTGTCCAATGCTGCCATTAAAACACAAGTTCTTCTGATTCCTGATCTGTAGGTAAGATCTTTTTTATTTCCTGTCATATATAGGCTTGCCATGTAATGTCTGGTATTTAACTTTGTTGTGGTCTGCTTTTCTTGTTTTTGCTGTCGAATTGTGTTTTAATCATCATCTTAGTAGTATTTTTAGAAAGAATAGAAAGCATAGCAGTTGTTTTGAAACTGAGCCACTTTTAAATGGCGATGTTGCTTTTGAAGTCTGCCCTTTCTCTGGTTTGCAGAACTAGGTGGTTGTTGTGGGGTTGTGGTAATTTGCATAAGAAGTCTCAGTGCCATCTGGAAGAGATGCTATTTTTTCTTTTCGGAATTCACAGTTAAGAAGACCTTTGCAATGATCAAGGGCTTTGTATGATAAAGGACATCAAGAACTCCAGAGAGTTTCTCAAGAAATCTTGAGAAAACTGTTGATTGCCCCGGAGACCCAGTAACGTACTTGTGCTGCTGGATTAAGGTTGACTACAGGAGCCTGAACAATAGAGCTTTGACCTTGGAACCTAAGGAGAAGTACCTAATCAATTTCTACTGTTGAATATTAATTCATGTACTTTTTAGTCATTATAAATAATGCCATCCATAATCGGTACACACATTTTTGCTCATTATTCCCCCTGCATATTTACTTGCCTCATTGCCAGAATACCATCAGAAATATTGATGTTTCATTGGACTTAGTGATGCCACTTGGAGAAAATAATTTGCTTGTAAAATCCTAGCAATTTTTTTCTCTCTGACTTAACAAATGAAAAAAAAGATGAGACCTTTGGAAACATATATATATATATATATATATATATGTGTATATCTCTATATTCAGATTATTTTCTACCTGTGCTAGAGTGAAATGCATTCGCAAAGTATTATAATGTCTGACTACAGACTTTCAAAAAGAACTTATTTTATATGACCCTCTTTGCCTTTGCTCATGTGTATGTTCCCTTGTTGTTAGATGTTTCTGTTATTTCTGGCACACAGCATGTGGTGTGCACAGAGTGGAATTGCTCCATAGTGTTTCAAGAATGTGATCCTTTAGTGCTGGATTCCCTGGACATTTTTCCCACAGCACATTGGGGTGAATTTGTCCATCAACTTGTTGGCTAGTACTCAAGTGCATAATTGTGTGTATCACATAGCATTTCATTGAGAACTCTGCCAACTATGTGGAAGTGATATGATGACAGTGTTAAAGAAAGTTTGCTCATGTTTTTAAAGATAATGGAAATTTGAAGTGGAGGCAGCAGCATCCTTGAGGGGAAGCAGCAATAGCATTAAAGTTATCCCCATTCAGATGAATGTCAGAAAGTGAGTGGCATGTGCTCCTGATATTTGTTGCGGAGATCTATTTAGGAAACATAGACTAAGGAGTCATTGAACTATGCAAACAGTCGAAAGGCATTCTTTTCAGTGTATGCAGGAAGGTGGTACTCAAAATTATATGATCTCCTTGTGATCCTACATTGCTTTATTCATTGCATGCACATTGAATAGCAGGAGGGATCTTCCTGTGAAGGATTCACAGATTTGCTTTATACATAATTCTAATTTGCTGAGCAAGCCCTCTTGAAGGTGACCATTGATTTCCTAACACATGAAAGGACAGGAGACGTAATAAACAGATGGCATAATTTATGCCAAATTATCATTAATTTATAAATAGATCACAAGGAGCACACTTATAGTTTGATTTTTTAAAGACACCTTTCTTATGCTAATAATTCAGAAGTTTATCTTCAACTTTTCTCTTTCTCTCTCCCCTTAATATCCAGTTGGTCACTTGGCTTAGCAATTCAATTTCCAAAAATACCTAGCAGATCAGTACTTTCCTTCTCATCCAGAATCATATCAACTTAATTCATGTTCTAGCTTCATCAGAAGGTTCCAATTAGGACTTCAATATCCAAGATGTGCCTCACCTAATGACTTCTCATTGTAAAGTCTAAATGTTATTCTCCTGCTATAAAATCTTAAGGACATCCTTAGCACTGTGTATCAAGCCCCTTCATTTTTTTTTTTACCTTTTTGGCTTCAATCCCAAGCAGAATTCACTGGAACCATGCAGTATGTCTTGCAATCTCTAAAAAATGTTTCACTTTCTCTCTTACCCTGACTGAAATTTCATCTACTTCCCAACCTAGAAAGTTCCTCTAATCTTTCAAGGTTCGATCTCTCTATAGCTGTAACAGAATCAAGGAAATGGTGATTGGAGGGAGTTTAATGGAGTAATTATTTCCAAATAGTTAAGGTAATACAGAGGAGCCCTGGTGGCTCTGCCAGGTAAGCAAAGTACTGCTAACTGCAAAGTTGGCGATTCAAAATCACCAGGTACTTCACGGAGGAAAGATGAAGCTATCTGATTTCATACAGCATTATAGTCTCACTTCAGGACCAATAATGACAGCAATGAAACCAGGAGGGTAGGGGAAATGTAGGGGAAGGGGGACTTCTCACAGTGATCAATGATAATCCCCTCTCAGGGGGACAAACACAGAAAAATGGGTGAAGGGAGAAAACTGTCAGTATGAGACATGAAAAAAAGAGATAAATTATCAAGGGTTCATGAGGGAGAGAGGGTAGGCAGGAGGGAAAAATGAGAATCTGATACCAAGGTCTCAAGTAGAGAGAAAATATTTTGAGAACATGAGGGCAACATATGTCCAAATGTGCTGGACACAATGGATGTATGCATAGATTGCAATAAGAGCTGTAAGAGTCCTAATAAAATGATTAAAAAAAAAGAATTACAGTCTCATAAATCCTATGTAGAGTAGCCAGAGTTGAATGGTCGTGGCAGGTTTTTAAGGTACTACGCCATCACCCACCAGCCAGTTTGTTGTCCTATGTTGCAGTGATGCTGGAAGGTTTTTCAATGGAACCTTCCCACCTAAGATAAATAAGGTAGAAAGCCTAGTGACCTACTTCAGAAAATTAGCAAATGAAAGCTTTTGGGGTTACAAGGAGCATTATCCGACTTGCTTTTTTTCGACATGTCATCCGGATGGATCAATTGCAGGAGGAGGGCGTGATGCTTGATGAAGCAAAGGGCCAGTAGGGGTGAAAATAATTTGACACTGACTACACTGTGTGAAGATAATATTTGACCTCTTTTGATTTTGCAACTGCCTTGAGTGGAGAGCAGATATGCCTCCCTATTCCATGTTTCTTTACTTATTTTGACATCAACCGTGCCTCCCATGATATTTCTCTACTCAGTTCAATAGTTGGTTGCAAGGGCTGTCCGGAAATCCTTTCACAGAACTCACAATTATGGGTGCTTATTAGGGATGTTAGCCTGTTACCACAAGTCAATATCAGCATGCAGTAAGGATACAGTCAGTGGTCCATAGCAGCACGTCTTCTCACAGTAGTCTTTCTCTGTTTCCCAGCCTGTCAGCAACATGGATCCTTGTTCTCATCCTTTATGGGCCAGGAGGCCAGTCCACTGCTTTTCAC
Source organism: Nesogale talazaci (assembly GCA_004026705.1). Classification (NCBI taxonomy): domain Eukaryota; kingdom Metazoa; phylum Chordata; class Mammalia; order Afrosoricida; family Tenrecidae; genus Nesogale; species Nesogale talazaci. The sequence continues at coordinate 1,622 of PVJH01046206.1, read as the reverse complement.
AGTCTCATAGTCTCCTCCACTGCCCCTCTGTTCTAATTCATGGTCTCCTTCTCTCCCTCCCACCCTTCAACTTGGATATAGACTTGCTCTGTCCTATGGTCTCCACTTTGTAGCCTCTTATTCACTTAGGACTAGTGACCACATGAGGTCAGGGAAGACTACATTCTGTCCCAATGCTGACTCATTTTGTACTCATCAGTAAATCACTTAACCTTTCTGTGGTGCAGCTTTCCAAGTGCATTAAATGATAGTGTAGTATATAATCCCTGCTGGTGTGCAGGGATGGTTGAGTGATTGTCCTTTGGTAATCACTGTAAAACACTTTGAGTTCCATAGAGAAAGCCAGGACCACAATGCTAAACTAAAACCATGAGCTAGAAAGTCTTTCTTTTCTTTCTTTCTTCTTCTTTTGCATTGGCTGAGTCTCTAATTCCTATTCATAGCTCACCAGCTTTGCTTTTCCAAATTCCATCCTAATTTCTGAAAGACAATTACAAGTCTACAAAAATATCATACCATGTCTCCTAAGTAATAGGGCTATAATAAAATTAGTTAGTTGAATAGATGCAGAAAGCTTAGAAAAGAGAAGATTATAAGCCTGATATAAAAAATCACTAGAAATGGTGGATGTTTTGAGTGGAGAAGGTTGATCAAGGAGTGACTGGAATCAACCAGGAATGTTATAAAGACTGTTCTGTCTCTTAGCACTTTACACAGGACATTGTTGATCTATTGAAGAACATGGACCACTGTCCCTAGATTGTAAAGAAACTTCTCAGTGCACAGGGAGTACTGTTTGAGTGTTTTGATGTCCATGATGAAGTTTTACAGAGTATTTTCTCACTCATAAAAATTTTAGAGAGAATATCAATCCTCTTTTGTGGGGAACCTCTTTGAAAGACTGCAACAGGGTTTCTTCCCCACCCTTAAGTAAGCTCTATTTTATTCTTTTAGGTTGAGGAATAATGTGAGAAATTGCTCTATTAGTTCTTTTTGGAATCTAAAAAAAATCTAGAACATATAAATATTCATCTCATGACTGGAGCTTTTGTGACTCTAATGGGAAGTTTGAGATTGGATTGCATCTCCAGCCCTGCACTCTTTTTCCTTGGAGAGCTGACCTTATACTTCAGAGCAGTAGGTTTGCATATCAAAATGCCAGACTGACCCAGCTGCCTGAAAGGCCTGAATGTCATGCCTAAGACAGAATTCATTAGTTTTACTTTACACCCTTATAATTTACCATTCTTCTCTTAAATTATGCCAATTTCACAAACATCATTACCATGTAGAGAACCCTGTTTTTATTAGTTTCTATCTGTTTGGGTCTGTTTCATAGTGACCCCATTTACAGCAGAAGGAAATGTGACCATGTGTTCCTTTCTCTTGAAAATGGGTGGCATGCTCGAGTTCATTGTTTGAGCCATTTTTTGTTTAGTGCCTCCCAACCTAAGTGGTTTGGCTTCTAGCATGCTAGAAGCCAATCTTTTGCTGTGATTCTCTTGGGTTTTCCTGGACTAATTTTCATCAATGGATTACCTAGCCTTTCTTCCAACACCACTGAGACCTTCACAGCATGAGTGATCCTGATGTTATTTGAAGTACCAGTGGCATAGTTTCAT
>PVJH01046205.1:0-11957 GCA_004026705.1 Nesogale talazaci | reverse complement strand
TAATAGATAGATGATAGATAATAGACTGATAGATGATAGGTAGATAGATGATAGATAATAGACTGATAGATGATAGGTAGATAGGTGGATAGATAGATAGATAATAGATGAGAGATAAATAGGTAGATAGATGATAGATAATAGATAAGTAGATAGATGACAGGTAGATAGATGATAGATAGGTAGATAGATAATAGATGGAAAGATAGATGATAGATAGGTAGATAGATGGATAGATAGATAATAGATGATAGATAGGTAGATAGATAAATCAATAGATTATAGATGATAGATAGGTAGATAGATAGGTAAATAGATAGATAGTTAGATGATAGATAGACCGATAGATGATTGATAGATAGGTAGATAGATGGGTAGATAATAGATAGGTTGAAAGATAGGTAGATAGATGATAGATATTAGATAGATGGGTAAATGATAGATAGATAGATAGGTTGATAGGTAGATAGATAATAGATAGATAGGTAGATAGATGGGTAGATGATAGATAGGTAGATAGATGATAGATAGACCGATAGATGATTGATTGATAGATAGATAGATAGATGATAGATAGACCAATAGATGATTAATTGATTGATAGATAGATAGATGATAGATAGACTGATAGATTATTGATTGATTGATTGATAGATAGATAGATAGATAGATAGATAGATTCCCACTTGGATCACAGACCAGGCTTTGGCATGAAATCTCCCTCCTGCATAGGCAAAGACCCAGGTCTTTCTCACTGAGGAATCCAACAGGGCCTTGACGGAGAGTTAAAGCAAGCAAGCACACAGGGCCATGAAGGATAGTGGTTGTGAGAGGACCTGCAATCTACAAGGTCGGCGGTTCAAAACCACCCGCTACTCCTCCAGGAAAAGGGGGCCTTTCGGCTCCCAGAAATCGTCGCTGTCTCAGAAACTCCAGGGGCCAGTTCCACGCTGCACTAGAGGGTCACTGGGAATGGGCCCCGACTGGAGGGCAGCGAGTTTGAGCTGCCGTTGAAGGGCCCTGCACCGCCCAGGCCCCGGAATCGCCACATCTCTGCAGCTCCTTTCTCATGCAGCAGGGCTGCCTTACCCACACTGCGATCTGCTGCCTAGTACAGTGCCTGGCCCACATGAGGCCTCTGTACATGCAGATCCCTTGATTGGACGGATGGACGGATGGATGAATGCATGGATGGATGGATGAGGCCTGGCTTCTAGAACTAGGCAAGGCCATCACAACGGGTCTCTGGTCTACTCAACTTCCAAAGGACACCCTGTGGACACAGCACCGGTCCAGTCTAAATGCACACTGAGTGTGCGTGGGGTGGGGGGAGGGAGGCCTCTCTCTGATGCCTCAAGGGCACAGCCGCCGAGCGAGACTCTCAATTTCCATGACTCAACAGTGCCTTTGCCATCCGCAAGCTGCAGCCTCTGCATTCTGGTTTCTGGTGACTTTACAGTTTCCTCGGGGGAACAATTGTGGGGGGGGTCCTCCGCTTTCTTGCGTGTCACTAAGGAGCCCAGCCAACAAAGCCCTCCACAAAGAACCATGCGTTCTCCACCTGGAGAAGCCCAAACTGCCAGCAAACCCTGGTGGCTTTTCCCCGAGGAAAAACATATATGATAAGACCAGTCTCCTCTTCACAGACACCAGAAGGCCAACTTCATTCATTTGCTTCTCCTTTCATTCATTCCAGAGACTCATTAAAGCTCTGGGGGGGCTGACATTGCGGTAACACATTGTGTTGCTAACCCCAAGGTCAGCAGTTTGAATCCACCAGACTCTCCGAAGGAGAAGGACAAGGCTCCCTGCTCCCTTAATGACTTACAACCTCGGAAACCCACACAAACCGCTCTGCCCGGTCCCAGAGTTTGGCACGGGCTCATTGAAGAGAAGTTTAGATGTCAGTTTGGGGTGGTTCAAGCCACTTGAAAGCTTGGCTGTTCAAACCCACCTGGCAGGACAGTGAGAGAAAGGCCTGGTGCTCTATTTCCATAGCGAGTCTGGCCATGAAAGCCCAATGGAGCACCCGATGATGCTCTGTAACACACAGGATCCCCCTGCATCAGACTTGACCCTGGGCAGCATGTGTGCTCTTCATGCACTTTCCATGTGACTCCCAGAAGCCCATGTGTGTCCTTGGCCCTGTGTCCCAGCTTTCACTCTAAAGCACGTGGTTGGTAGAGGCTTTCAGTCCACACGGGGGTCCCTGACCCCCCCTTTGCATCTTGACATCTGACTTCATTTGAGTTCTTGCGGGTCACGGAACCTGCAGTGTGGCCGTAAGGAATTTGGGGAAGCAGGGAGAAGCAGTTGCACCCCCAGGGAGAGTGTGCTTGAAAGCAGATTGTGACTTCTGGTGAGCCCCAAGCCCAAGCTCCCAGTCAGGGACCCTACAGGACTGAGGAGAAGTGCCCCATGGGCATCCCAGACCGTAGATCTGTCTGGGAGTGTGAGTGTGATAGGTAAGCTTGTTGTGCCAACATGGCCAAAGAAGATAGGTAGGTCTGTTTTGACAACACGGCCAATGAACACATGTAAGCTCAATTGAAGGGCAAAGAGATAAATGGCTTGGCCATCCCTGCCCTTTTTCGGACCAGCCGGCTGCCTTGTTTGTCCTGTGCCTGATCTCCAAGCTACACTTCCCGTGGGACACCTAATCGGTGGACTGTATAGCTGTGAGTTGAGGTTCCTTCAAGCCCTGCTTCGCCATGCTCCTGAAATACTCATCTCTTGAGCTGGAGACTGTCGGACTCTGTCATCTGGCTGACTGTTGGTGACCTGTTTTGCTGTTTGCTGTTTGTGGCTGGATAGCCTAAATTGCTCTAAAGAGGACTACTCGGCGGCCCTCAAGACTCCAAGGACTGCCAGTCTACTAGCTGTCTCACACAAGTGAGTTGCATCCAGTCATTTGTCCTGCTTTATAGATGAGTTAACTGTTTATTTCTTAAGTTAGATATCTTTCTGTCTATATAAATATAGAGCGAGAATTATCAGTGCCGTGGTTTTGTTTCTCTAGAGAACCCTGTCTAACACAGTTAGCCACTGGGCTGGCTTCAGGATGCTGAGAGAATTCACGGCAGAAGCACATTTGTAAGGCAGGTGCCATTTATGAGGAAAGGGGACGTGTCAGGAATTACAGTCTCAGAGAAACTGCGCAAAAGTTCATAGTAAATGTGAAAAACCACGTGAGAAGAATCCAGGGACTGGAGCACAAGACCAGGAAATCCCCAGGGCCAAGAGGGAGGTCTAAAAGGGAGCTCGGGGTCGCAGGGCCCTATTGGCACACGGGGGAGAATCCCCCCTATACCTGCCAAGCACACCTGAATGATAAGAGGGGGGAAAGCGGGCATTGGCCAGCCCACTCTGTGCATTGATCTCCTCCAGGTGGCGAAGTGTGGTTGAGGGTGGTGGCTGATCTTATTGGCTGAGTTTAGGCCCACCTGTGTGATGTCATCATGGGCCTAGATTGGGGTCAAGTGTAGCTGCACCTGTGCTTAGGTGGGGGGCGGGGTCCTAGTCTGCTCATGCTCAGTTTAGACCTTTTTTTCCCCCTCTTACTCTTTTGGTTTATTTTGTTGGCATCCCTGCCCTCTGGTGGTCGTGGGAGCTACCCAGCCTGGCTCCCGGAGAGCTGCTGCTGGATTTGAACCGCCAAGCCCATGGGCCGCAGTCCCGCACGCAACCACGACGCCACCGGGCCTCAGCCTTTCCTCTTATTCTTATTGGGGGTTCTCACGTCTCCCATCACCATCCATACATTCCTCCAGTGTGTCAAACACATTTGCCCACAGGCCACCATGATTGCTTTCAAAGCACTCTCTTCCCACTTGCCTTAATCCTCCTGGTATCTCTGCTCTCCTTGCCGCCCCTGAGGAGGTTTACGTAGCCTGGATCCCCTGTGTTTGGGGCTCTTCTCTGTAGCAGGGTGCACGCTCTGGTCTAAGCCGATGTGTAAAGTAGGGTTGAGGTCATGAGGGTGGGGGGAAGGAAGCACAAAGACCTGGAGGAAAGCCGTGAGTTTCATCGGTGTTCTTCTGCACCCTGATAGGGCTCATCTCAGTTTAGATCTCTGCCTATGTGTCTATTTAGTGTGCCTGATTTCTTCCGACCCCTTTGCTGTGGCCCGGTGTAGGCAGTGGGGAGGCAACACCCCTTGGTCCCTATCTTGGCTACTGAACGGAGTAGATAGCCTCAGCTGTCTTCTGCTGCTGGTGGCTGGTGGTCTCAAACTGCTAACCTCATGGTCACCGGTCCAATGAGTTTTCACCATGAGGCAAAGGATCCTGAGTAAGCCCAAGGAGAGGCAACGTTGCCCTCAGTCTTGCCCAAAGAGCCAGGGAGCTGGTGCAGGCCTCATCTTTAACGATTTGTTGAGAAGTGCTGTATGTTCATCTTCTTTGAGTTAAAATTGGGGGGTCCTGGTGACTAGGAATTGGGGCTACCGGATCACAAGTCATACCTTACCCACCATGTCACCAGGAGGTCAAAGACCCCCACCCCCCACCAAGGAATCATGTCAGCTTGCTAAATGTCTCGTGGTGTACCTATCCCCACCAGGATCCTCGCCCAGCTCCTGGAGTCCCACCTGTGACTGCGATGATTTGATTGCCCCCCATCGTGACTCTGAGCCGACTTCCTTCGTTTCCCATCATCCAAAATGATCCCCGCTGGGTCAAAGTGGGACTTTCTTGGTGGTGCTGTGGGTGAGGCATTGGGCTGCGATGCCCATAGTCAGCCGTTCAAACCCACCCATCTCTCCAACAGCAGAAAGATAAGGCCACCTGTTCCTCGAGGAGCCCTGGTGGGGTAGAAGTTACGAGTGGGGCTTCCATCCCCATGGTCGGCGGTTCAAAACCCACCAGTAGCTCCTCGAGACAAAAAACCCAGCTGTCAACTCTTGCGGACAGTTACCGTCTCAGAAATTACAGGGAGTGGGCAGGCGTCAGCACCAACTTGAAGGCAGGGCCATTTGTTCCACTAGCAGTCAGGATCGACTCCAGGGCAATGGCTATGATTTGGGATGTGTCTGTTGTTTGTTTGTTTGTTTGTTTGTTTGTTTGTTTGTTTGTTTGTTTGTTTTTTGGTAATATTTACATGCTGGTGGTCTTCCTAGTTCTGGGATGTTTCTTTGTTGTGTCTTTTGTCCTACTTACAAGGCTTAATAAAATGGTCTTGAACCCAAGTTCTTTTACTTTTGTTGTTGTTACTTGTTTGTTTGTTTTGAAGGAGGCATCACTGCCCTCTGGTGGGAGTGGGAGGCCCAGCCTTGCTCCTGGAGAGCCGCTGCTGGATTTGAACCGCCAAGCCAGTGGACCGCAGTCCCGCACACAACCACTACACCACCGGGGCTCAGCCCATCAAGTTCTTTTACTTAATGTAGTTAGAACAACTGCCCTTACAAAATGCAGTTAGCCTAAGATACTCTATCTGGCATTTTTGTAACTCACAACGTGGCTGTAAAGGAAAAGGACCAGATGTCCTGGTTTTTGACAATTTAACAACGTCCCGCGGTGTTTTAAAATAAAAATAAAAATAATTGCAATACTATTTTGGCATTCTATGAAAAATTTTGTTGCTCCATAGAGACCAAATTTTTAATTAAGAACCTCCCCCCTTCCCCGGTCAATGGTGTCCCGCTTACTCTAAAGTAAAGTGACCAGATGTCCCGCTTTGAGTGGGACAGTCCTGATTTTTAACAATTTTCCCCATGTCCCGTGGCATTTTTTTTTAAGTCCTGATTTTTGAAAAGAATGCACGACAAACTAGGGAATGGCGGGGCAACGGGAAGGGACTATATGATCTCCCACCACCCCATCTCTGGCCAATGGTGTCCTGCTTTACCGATATTGAAATCTGGGAGTTGGGCTGAGCCCCGGTGGCGTAGTGGTTGAGTGCGGGACTTCGGCCCACTGGCTTGGCCATTCAAATCCAGCAGCAGCAAGGCTGGGCAGCTCCCCACGACCACCAGAAGGCAGTGATACCAAACCAAACCAAACAAATTCGGTAGTCTAAAGCAGACAGGTTGGAGGGGGTTGTCCCCAAAGGGACCAGATAACGCCAAGCATCTTCTCATCTTCATCTGATTGTTCATGACTGAAAGCTAGGTCAGATGTTAAGCATTAAGATAAGAGACAGACTTTAGGCCTCCCTAAACACTAGAACACTTCATTCTAATAACCTGGCACTCTGTCATCCTCACCTTCCCAACACGATCTCTGAAGACAAAATGGGTTCATGAGCAAATGTGGTAAAGGAAGTGGAGGGTGCCCGGCTATCAAAAGATAGAGCATCTGGCATCCTAAAGGTTTGAAGGTAAACAAACAGCCATCTAACAAGGAAACAAGGAAGCCCACATGGAAGAAGCACACCAGCCTGAGTGACCATGAAGTGTCGATGGGATCAGGCATCAAAAGATCCAAAACAAACAATGGTATCAATGTGAATCCAGAGGGTCAGAGTGGAGACCCAAAGCCCATCTGTAGACAATTGGACATCCCCTCACAGAAGGGCCACAAGAAAGGGACAATTCAACCAGGGTTCAGAATTGCACCAATGAAACACACCTCATTCCTCTAGTCACTGAATGCTTCCTTCCTGCCCCCCCACCCCGCCCCCACTACCATGACCCTGTGTAACCTTATAAATCCGGCTAGACTGGAGTACACACATGGGTACAGATAAGAGCTTTCGACACATGGAATTCAGGACGGATAAACCCCTCCGGAACAGTAGTTGGAGTAGTGAAAGCATGAGTGGAGGGGGATGGAGGGAACAGAGTGGGGCGTGGGAGGAAGGGGGAACCCATCACAGGGTTGGATATATAGCCCACCCCCACCCCCAGGGGGATGAGTAACAGAAATGTGGGCGAAGGGAGACAACAGACAGTGTAAGACATGAAATAGCAATATTTAATCGATCGAGGCTGGGAGGCGGAGGCGGGGAGGGGGAAAAAGGAGTGGATTCCAAGGACTGAAGTAGAAAGAAAATGCTTTGGGAATGTTGATGGCAGTGTATGAAGAGGCTTACTTAATACACTGAATGATGGATGGTCATGGATTTGTAAGAGCCCCTCGATAAAAATGATAAATAAAAAAGTAAACGCAAGACCCTCCTGCCTAGGGAGTCAGCAGAGACCTCCCAAGACCTATGTTCTAGAAGAAGTACAGCTGTACTGTTGAATTACCCCTGGCCGACAGTGGGTGCCCGCATGCTTACCAGGACACCTGAGTTCCTGGGAACCTCTGGATGCGATACCCCAGGCTGCACATTCCAGGGTCAAAGGTGTGCGTTCTCCACAGATTCCAAATTCAGAAGAGGGACCCACCCCACCGTGTGTTTGCGCCGCTGTCGTCTGATCGCTGGAATCAGACCCCTCACTACCACCCAGCCCTTCTCCGTCCACAGCGACCCTCTGGGGCAGCGGGGAACTGCCCCTGTGGCTTTCAGAGCCCCTGGGCCACTGAGGGAGGGAGCAGAAAACCTTCTTCTTCTCCCGGGGAACCACGTGGAGTTTCAAACTCCTGACCTTGTTGTGAGTAGCCCAACCTGAAGCCATGGCACCTCGGGGCTGCTCCTCGAGGGTGCATTGAATAAATAAAAACTTTTCTTCCTCCCAGTGTCAGTAAACAGGAGGCACCCATCTGGGATAGCAGACCTGCATTTCGGGAGGTGGGGGGGGCAGTCTCTACTGGGATATGCTGGAATGTGGGATCTCTTCTTTCCTCCTAGAGCGGCTGCTACCTGTAAGGTGGAGATGAAGATCGACATCTAAGAGCAGGGGGCCACAAACCCTGGTCCAAGGGCCACATGTGGCCCTCCAAGGACATGTATCTGGCCCGCTGGGTGTTTTTGCCGCTGCTGCCTGTCCTGCTTAGCAGCCGACTCATCCCAGGCCCGCAGTGAATTTGACTGGTAACGGAAGTAGGCAGCCTTGCCTTTAACCCTCACAGCATCTGGTGGTTTTGACCAAAGCCCCGCCCAGGACGCTGCCAGGGGCCCCCAATACTGAGGTAAGGGCCCCTGGCATTTCTGGGGAGTGGGAGGGTCAGTGGAGAAGACAGATGCACGTGGGGAGTCCAATTTGATTTGAGAGACCTTTGGGTAAGCCTGATTGGAGAAGAAAAGGAATCTGTGCTCTGAGCCCTCACACACACACACACACACACACACACATGAGAGAGAGAGAGAGAGACAGACAGAGAGAGAGAGAGAGACAGAGAGACAGAGAGAGAGAGAGAGAGACCCATGTCACACCCCTTGCTGAAAGCCCTTCAGTGATTTTCATGGCATGAACATTTCATCCGGTCCTGGGGGGAGGAGGGGGGTGGTATCTCCCCAGCTGGCTTCCCTACCTGCACCTCCCCCTCCCCACACACACACTCCCCTCAATCTCTGCTCCAGCCTCATGGGTCTCCTTCCCTTTCTGGAATTTTCCAGGCCCGCCACAGCTTAGGGCCTTGGCACCAGCTACTCCCTTGGTGGGGAAAGTCTCCTCACCTCCTTTCTTTCCCAGGCTCCCCCCACTTCCTCTGTGTCCCGACACAAAGGTTGTCCCTTCTGGCTATGCACACTTAGCTTGCCCAGCCCACCCAAAGACCACACACACACACACACACACACACACACACTCCGTGACTTGTTTTTCCACCCTGCTATTTTCTTTGGGGAGCACTTCCTACAAACCAATTACCTATGTCGGGGTGTGTTGATGTGGAAAACGCCCGCCCCCTCTTCTCGCTCTTGACCCTGGCTCCCTGGTCCTGGCTCCTTTTCCCTGCGTATCTGACAAAAACTCTTGTCCCGGCCTGATGCACAGAGCCCTGGCTGCAGCGCACTGACGTCTCATGCTCATGCGGCAGGGACCAGGGATCGGCTCCTGGCAGAGGGATGCAGGGCCCTCTCTGAGCTCCCGCTACAGGTCCCTGCTCTCCACTTCCCTGCCATCTCATAATGACTTGTTCCAGGCAGTTGCTCTCTGCTTGCTGTGATCTTGGCATTCGGTCATGCCAGGGAGACAAACGAACGGAGAAACAAGAAGGAGGCCCAGAAACTCCTGGGTGAGATCTTGGGCGGTGTGGAGTGGAAGCTCAGGGCACAAACTGAAACCAGACTGCCCCAGTTCAAACCCCAACCCCGCCTCCTGCAGGCGGTGTACCCTCGAGCGAGTTCCTTAACCTCATGATGGTCTCGTGGGAGCCTGCTGTGGTGGCCCCTGTGACCATCTCGCTTGGTGTGCTTTCCCTGCGGGGTGCGGATGACACAGCCTCGCTTGCTGTGAGGGAGGAGGGCGGGAAGGGAGCACTTGCTGATAAAGAGCGGGGTTCGCAGCCGGCGGGGGACACATTTCAACTCCGTGTCAACTCCCGACGGGGCCGGTAGGTAAGGTCATGATCAATAGAGAAAACAGGGCGTTGCTTTGTGTGGATGCTGTGGTGGTCATGGACTTGGTGTCCATTTCAGCACTGGGAGTGTAGGGGTGGAGTCTAGCCTGTCAATCTGAAGCTAGCCAATGAGACCTCTGTGTGGGCATGGCTTTCTCTGAGAATTCTGGGGGATCTCGTGGTGTTTCCCAGGTGGAGGGGAGAGACGACCGACTCAGTCTGTCTTGGAGACGGTCTACTGACAAGGCAAGATGAGTCCTAGGAGCTGAAGGAGCCGCAGGAGAAGCCGCACGGGCTTACCCTGATGGACCCAGTTCTCTGAAGCCGGAAAAGCCACAGGGAGAGCCCTGCCAGCACTGATACTGCTGATGGACCCCGAGCCCTGGAAACGAGGAGCCATGGGGAGACCCCTGCCAGTGCTGGGATACTTCTACTGCCCCTGGACACACAAGACTCTGCACCCACTGGCCTGTGGTTGTCCTGGTGTCATTGCACGTGCTTCGTAAGTTGGAAGGAGACTTTATAGACTGGGATCGGACATAGGGGCTAATATCGGACTTGTGACCTTGGACTGGCCTGGGCTGGGATGCTTTCTCAATGTTCCATGCCTCTTGCATAGAAACCTTTCCCTCATACCCATAGGTGCGTCTATGAATTTGTCTCTCTGGTCTACGTGGACTCACATAGACGCACAGTCAATACTCATCGACGCAGCAGTTGAGAGATCAAGAGACGCAGCACATCGGGTCACGCCGCTGTGGACTTCTGTAGAGGACTGAAAAGCAAGCCTGTCAGCTTGAGGACTTAGGTGTGCCTGACCCGAGCCTTGGTGTCTTTTGATGACCTGGTACGCATGTCCAACTTTCCTTGGGCATTGAAAAAGGAAGACGGAAGGAGATTCAGTGATGGCGCTGGGGAAGAATATTGCTAGTCCCACGGGCCGCCCGAAGGACAGACCGCTCTGTCTTGGGGGCAGGACATCCAGAGTGCTCCTGAGAGGCCAGGAGAGCGCGACCTCGTCTATCAACTTTGGACATGTTGTCAGGAGAGTCCAGGCCCTGAAGAAGGACGCCCGCCATGTTTGCCAAAGTGGAGGGACGGGACGATGGGAAAGAGGAGGGGCCTCCCTGAGCTGGGTGGACACAGTGACTGCAACAGCGGGCTCGGGCAGGGGACAACGGTGAGGCTGAGGCAGGCCCGGGCAGGGTTTGGATTTCCCTTCACAGTGACTGTCAAGGACAGGGTAGAGTCGGTCTCTGTGGGCTTCCAAGAGTGTCGCGATCTGTGGGAGTGGGAAGCCTCCTCTTTCCCTCACAGAGACTCAGGGGGAAGGGAGGGAACGTTCGATCGGCTGGCTTTGCATTGAGCAGTCCAAAGCGGAGACTGTAACATCACGGGGGGGGGAGGACCTCAAGAACATTTGACGCAACATCTAAAAAGACCGTAGCATCCAATGAAGCAAGATGCACAAATGCCTGCCTGATCAAAGCGCCCCCGGGCACGGCGAGGCGCAGGAAGACACCAGCCGTACTTCACGAGAAGAAAAATCCCTCAGTGGAAGCCGACTCTGCCGTGACACAGATGATCGAATCCGTGGACAAGGACATCCAGGCAGCGATAACAGCCGCACTCCATATGTTCCAGAGGCTGGAGGGGAAATTGGACATGTTGCCTAGCCACCCAGAAGACAACAGACCCGCTCCAAATTCCGGCGACGAAAGCTGCAAGGTGGAGATGTAAAGACGTCCATCCATCCGCGTCAATTAGTGGCAGATTGGACGGCGCGGGAGGAAAGGCTAATGGACTTGGGAGCATCCAGGCAGAGTGCAAGCCTTCGGGGAGAGGCGGGGGGCTGGGGAGAGGGCGTGCACTGCAAGAGTTGGAGGACAGCATCACAGTGCCTTCCTGTGCAGGAAGTTGCCGTAGAAATTCCCAGAGGAGAAGGGGCAGAAGGGAAGATAAAAATCACTGCAGGAAACATGGGTCAAACAGATACTCCAGATAGGACGAAAGCGGAGCGTGCCCTCCGAGATCCAAGAAGGGGAGCCCAGCCCAGGGACAAGCAAACATATGGCAAAAACCCGCACCCACCGCCTGGGCATCAAGGTGCTTGAAAGGCGGGATGGAGAGAAAGCCCTCAAAGCAGTCAGGCGGGGGGAGGGAGACACGTGACACTCAAAGAGACCAGACATGGATGGTGGCAGCTGCCACCTGCCAAGCCTCCCTGATTCAAAGGTGACATCTTGAAATCGAGACGGCTGGTAGAGGAGTGGGGTGGCTGCAGGCATGGAGCTGGGAGCTGGCCGTGGGGGTTGGAGAAGGAGAGAAATTGGATGGACGGACCTTCACCCCTGAGGACAGGGGGGAGGGGGGTGTCGGTGTCTGTTTCAGATGGCTGCCGACCACCAAAGTGAGGGACCCGGAGTCCTGAAGGAGGGACAGATTTAGGAGAAGTTTCGAGGTTCCTCGTGGACAACCCCGCATAGCCGATGGGTCATGCAGGAGGTCTGGAGGCTGGGTGGGACATGCATGCACCTTGGGCACCTTCGTCAGCACAGGAAACGCTGTAACATT
>PVJH01046204.1:0-11957 GCA_004026705.1 Nesogale talazaci | reverse complement strand
TCTATCTTGACAAGTTCAGATGTCCCCCTTTCCCCATAAACCCCCAAACAGAACTCTTAGCTTGTCAGGATTGGCCAGGGCACTGATGGCAGACGTGGGTGCAGCACCCTGGGGCCCCACTCTGTCTCTGGGCTCTTGTGTCTCTCAGAGTTTGACCTTACTGGTAATTCACTTGGATGCCTTAAGAGGAAACTTTTGAGGGGTGTGTGTGTGTGTGTGTGTGTGTGTGTGTGTGTGTGAGAGAGAGAGAGAGAGAGAGAGAGAGAGAGAGAGAGAGAGCATGCTCGCGTGTGCAAGTGACCTGCTTTTACTCTTTTCGGTTAGAAGGTTAATAATGGAAATATGATGGAGGATTTTTTTCCTTTTCAGTTTTGGGGAGCAGACTCCCTGGAGAGGTTTCCATGAAGGGCCGGTGCTTTGTGGGCGCAGCAGCCAGCAGTGGGTTGGTGGCCTGGCTTGCTCTCCGTATTTCGTGCTTCCTGGCTGACGGCCTCTCTTTCCCGACCATTTCAGGGTTCACAGCAGTTCCACCATGGCTCATTCTAAGTCAAGGGCGAATGATGGGAAGATCACGTACCCACCCGGGGTCAAGGAGATCTCTGATAAGATCTCCAAGGAGGAGATGGTGAGGCGTTTGAAGGTGAGTGGCAGGGGGCTCACTTCCACCCGCAACGTGAGCGGCGCGACACACAGCAGCCGCTGTGTCAGGGACCAGAGCTGAGAGGAGGTGCCGTGGGGCTGCCCGGGCCAGACGTGGCACCACTCTGAGCATCTTGTCTAGAGAGAGCAGCAGGCTTCAAAGCGGGGGACACTGATTTGGGGTAGACCCTGGTAAAGGTGTCAAGTGTGTCAATGATAAGTACTGGTGAGCACCCCAGGTTAGGACATTAGTTATGGGATATCCAGTTCCCCCGTGACCTTTTAGCCAGAATTGTCTTAATCTCACTATTTGGAAGAGATTCTATGTAAAGAAATTGTTCCTTGTGCCCAGACCTGGTTTTTCCTTTGTCACCTTTCATAACTCACCAATGCCATTAAGATATTTAAAAGTACTGTGATGCACATTTTAGGGCACTCACCTAGAACTTTTTCAGCCTTAAATTCATGGTCCTGCCGGCCAGGAAGGTTGTTTCATAGTATACTGCCCCTGGAAGTACCAGGAAGTTCTCGGATTATCCCAGTAATGACTGGTGCATGATGCTAAATTTAATGTAGCATCCAGTTAGCAGGTATCGTAGGACAAGGAAAAGCCGTTTGCTCGGTTTTTAAAAGGACAGTCTTAGACTGTCATTCAGACAGACCCTTTTACCCCTTTGTCGGGCACTGAGAGCAGACCTGTGGACCGTGGGGATGGTTGGAGCAGGGCCTCCTGGCCAAAGCGAGCTCTTACCTGGAGCGGTGTCTCAGAACCGGATCGACGTTTTGTTTGTGCCCTTCTTTTGAGTAGATGGTCGTGAAGACATTCATGGACATGGACCAGGACTCAGAAGAAGAAAAGGAGCTGTACCTGAACCTGGCCTTGCACCTCGCATCAGACTTCTTCCTCAAGCATCCCGATAAAGATGTCCGCTTGCTGGTTGCCTGCTGCCTGGCTGACATCTTCCGGATCTACGCCCCCGAAGCGCCCTACACGTCCCCCGACAAGCTGAAGGCAAGTGGCGCCCACAGGGCCCCTGCGTGCATGACTGCTCCGTCTGCTTGGCTGGGCCCCTGGCTGGAGGCTGACACAGAGGAAGGAGTCTCTGGCTCTGTCGCCCTCGGCTGTAGCAGCCCTTGGAAAGCCACTTCCGGGTTCTGGAGCTCCCGTGAGGAAGTAGCCCTCTGATCTGGAGCCTCACGTAGATTAGTGTGGGGGTTCGAGCCGTCCGGAGCTGTCTGTGGTCCTGAGCGCTGCTCCCGTTGCCTTTCCCTGTAAGGCTGTTTCCTTTCCCTTGTCATTTGTACTGGGACAGGCTTCGTTGTTGGAAGTAGCACAGTCAGCTGGATGCTGGATTCCTCTCTCTCTCTCTCTCTCTCTCTCTCTCTCTCTCTCTCTCTCTCTCTCACACACACACACACACACTCACACTGCACAGTCTGTAGAAAAATGAGTTGGAAATGGTTTTTTTTCATATATATATGTGCCTCGAGTCGATTCCAACTCACAGCGACCTTATCTAGCATTTCCAATACGGAATCTTTAGGGAAGCATACGACCTCAGCTTGCTTTTGCAGAACAGCTGGTAGATGAGAACCACTGACCCTTTGGTTAACAGCCCCAGTCTTAGCCCGTAGAGTCACTAGGGCTTCTTTGATGTATGTATGTGAGTATGTGTGTGTACACAGATATCTAATCGAGTGCTTTCTTATACAATGCTCTTGCCTAAGTTTGACCTCCTTTAAACTTTGCAAATACATCACTTACATTTCTTTTGAAAGAATCCATTCTTCCATTTTTATCATGTTCTCAATGGCATTGAGCCTACCTCTCCCCGTACACACAGGCACACGCCGTCACAGACTCACAGCAGGTAGGGGAGAGATGAGAGAATAGCACATCAATATAATGGCTGACAAACCGTCTCTTAAGTATTCTTTTAAACTAGCTAATATGTGTGACCGATTGTCTTTACTTTTTACTGTCCGTGGCATGAAGATCATCCATCTTCCTTCGACAGTGAGCCCTGCACATCGTGCTTCAGCTCGTCTCTTGCGGTCCATTCCGAGCACCATTGCTTATCCCACATCCCGCCGTCGAAGCTGTACATGGAATTCAACTGTTGTTATCTTTATGCTTGCTGCTGACTCCTGTCGCTGTAATGTCTAGTTCCCATTTCACAGAAAGTGTGCAGTAAGATGCACACCCATTCACAAGTGAGGCAGAGAGAGACCACGTCACCGCAGCCGGGGCTCCAACAACCTTGCCAGCTTCACCAGCGTGCTGTCGTGAAGGACACTCAGTCAGTCTGCTCCACAGTGTCCTGGAAGTCAGAGCAAAGGGAGACTACGTGGATTATTGCAAACTTACTCTCTTTCCATTTGTCCATTTTGTCTTGAAATTTCACATTTTCAAGCGTTGCCCTGCAATAGTGTTATGTGAGAGGCTTCAAAATGTCTTTGGAAAAAATTCTTTTATGGTTTCACTGCAATTTTCTGCAAGCTTCGGGAAGTCCCATCACCTGGTCCGTATAGCTCAGGTGTCCTCAAACTTTTATTTATTTATTTTTTGGGGGGCATCACTGCCCTCTGGTGGTCATGGGAGCTACCCAGCCTTGCTCCTGGAGAGCTGCTGCTGGATTTGAACCGCCGAACCTGTGGGCCGCAGTCCTGTACTCAACCACTACGCCACTGGGGCTCAGCCCCAGGTCCTCAAACTTTTAAAATGGGGTCAGTTCACTGTCTTTGAGACCATTGGAGGACCGGACTATAGTTAAAAAAAAAAAAAAAAAACTATGAACAAATTCACTGCAGGCCCAAGATGAGTCGGCTGCTAAGCGGTCATGCAACGATGGCAAAAGCACCCGGTGGGCTGGATAATTGTCCTCGGCGGGCTGTCGTTTGAGGACCCCGGTATAGCTTGTTGCTCTGGCAAACCTGGGGAGGCTTCAGCAGGCAGCGTCTTATCACATTGCCATCAACCCTCGCAGACCTCTGGTAGCTTTTTGTCCCAGTCTGTTCATCTCGTCTGGTATAAGCCCACCTTTTCCCTCCTCTGCTTTGAGATCCTAGTAAATGATTGGCTGTTTTCCTATGAAGGGTAGTGGTGCTAAGTCGTTTGTTGTTACTGTCATTCGTGCGACTGCCCACCTTTTAGAACTTGCAGCCAAATACAATGTCACATGCAGACACCCATGTGCAAACTGTATACCCACATATATGCAGCTCCCCATGTGTTGAGTCATTCATGATGCTGGTACGTGAGTCCTGAGTGAGCTTTGGGACTCCTTATTTGGGTGGGTGATCTGACCCTGGCTTTGTCTCCTCTATTGAAGGATATCTTTATGTTCATCACAAGGCAGTTGAAGGGGCTAGAGGACACCAAGAGCCCACAGTTCAATCGGTATTTTTACTTGCTTGAGGTAAGTCACCCCGTCAGTCTTGACGTTTCAGTGACATCCCCCGCTGACTATGGAGCCTGGGTCTTGCCCCTCCTTGGATGCTCACCCTTGGTCCCTCCCTCTCTACCTCCCTTCCCCTGCAGAACATTGCCTGGGTCAAGTCCTATAACATATGCTTCGAGTTGGAGGACAGCAATGAGATTTTTACCCAGCTGTACAGAACATTGTTCTCAGTGATCAAGTAAGTCTCTTTGACCAGCTCTGTAACATTTCAAGACTCGGAAGAGAGTCTCATGTACAGATAGGAGCCTCATGGCGTAGTGGGTTACCCGTCGGACTGCTGTCCACGAGATTGGCTGTTTGAAACCACCAGTCGTCCCTGGGGAGAAAGATGAGGCTTTCCACTCCTGGAGAGATTTACAATCTTGGAAACCCACAGGGACAGTGCTACCTGTCCTTGAAGGGTCGCTGCATTTTCTTGTTGTTGTTATTATAAGGAGCCCTGGTGGTGCAGGGGTTAAGGGCCTGACTGCAAGCCAGAAGGTGGTAGGGATTTAAACACCTGGGAGAAAGGCCTCTGTTCCCACAGATGTGCTCAGGCCCCCCGCAGGCTCCATCTGAGTCAGAGTGGATGGGAGCAGGGTTTGGCTGGGGGAGGCTGAAGGTTCTGGCTGAGGGCATTGTCACGGGCATCCCAACGTGAGCACAGTCTCCTTCTGACCTGGGAGACTCGGGGCAGAAGAGTGCATTGTCAGCAGAAGAGAGTCAATGGGAAATTGGATTACTTGGGTTGCCGTATTTTTTTTAATGCCTTATTTTAAGTAGATATTTATATTCCATCTTTTGTGGGAGTCAGTGAGTTCCTTTTGTTATTTAAAAGCAAACGCTGTCTGAAGTTGACTGGCGTAGCCATTTGACTTTTGGAATTTCGGAGACAGCTGATTCCCTGTGGTTGACCCATTTGATTAACGGTGGCTAGGGAATTGTGTTCAAATGAGCAATGAGCGAAGGGGGATGTATCTTCTAAAAGCCATTTATGGTGCCGCTTGCAAGGTTTTGGAGAGAAACGACTTTAATGAGTTTGCAGCAAATAGTGAGTGTCTTTATTTCATTTTCTATAAAGTGATCTTTGCTAGTAAGGATCTGGGGGTGCTTTGCGCCGCCCACCAGAAGGTTGATTGTTCAAACCCCTCAGCCACTCCGAGGGAGAAAGGTGAGGCCTTCTGCTCCTGTGAAGGCTCTTGGCTCCGAGGCCCTGTGGGGTGGCCCTCCTCCGTCCGGTGGGGCCTGGGTGGGGGGACATCGGCCGCTTGCACTACTGGTGACCTTGCCACTTCGACTTTCAGCAATGGCCACAACCAGAAGGTGCACATGCACATGGTCGACCTCATGAGTTCCATCATCTGTGAGGGGGACACCGTCTCTCAGGAGCTCCTGGACACCGTGCTGGTGAACCTGGTGCCCGCCCACAAGGTAAGGAGCAGCCTGGCCTGCACCCTGGAATGCTATGCCTTCTCCTTCTGTTTCCCTTCTAGAGAATTCCTTCCAATGCCTTAGGTTAGTACGTCTTTGTGCTTAGTGCACATGAGTTATTAACGATGAGGAAAAGGACCAGTCACTGTTTGACTCGCAAACCATGCGCAAGAAGTCCGATTCCCGTCAGCGCCTTTCAGGGTGTGCATGCATAGATATGCTTACGGCGCGTGTTCAAAGCGGCTGCGCTTGAGCTCAGTGAGCACAGCAGGGAGAAATAGGTAAGGGAGGCCTGCCTTCAGGTCCCTAGACTTCCAGGCTGTGGCTAAAGGGACCAGCAGAAACCGCTTCGGCCCTGGAGTTGCGTGGAGAATCAGGGGCCGTCAGTGTCGTGTCTGCAGGCAGGAAGCACCAAGGTGGCTGGCTCTTCTGGAGCAGGCACGGTTCTTCTTGTCCACCGTCCAGCAGTGAGCTGTTTCTGATAGCCTGGGCCTTCTTTTTTTTTTTTTGGGTGGGGGGGGCCATCACTGCTCTCCGGCAGTGGGAGTAGGAGGCCCAGCCCCACTGCTGGAATTGAACCTCCGTCCCAGTGAGCCGCAGTCCTGCGCACAACCACTACGGCACCGGGGCTCAGCCCTAGCCTGGGCCTTCTTGGTGCTCTCTGGCTCCTAAGCCACACTGCCCTCCGCCCCGCTGCCTGTGGCTCTGGTCTGCTCAGAGGACGCTGCTCTTGCTGGACTAGGATCACCTGCTGCAGTAGGTAGCTTCCTCAGAGACTCGCGTTCTCAGGAAGGCCCTGTCTGTGGGTCCTGGGCTCTTGACCTTCAGCACATCTTGGGGCTATAATCCAGTCCCTGACCCAGGGCTATGCTTGCACGGGTCTTTGCTTTATTTGTACCACCGTTGTGGTTGTGGTGGGTGTGTATTTTCAAACAAAGGAACAAAAAGTTTGTGCTGGGTGGTGCAAAGCCTCTTTTCATTGGTCCTGGGGAATCCCGTTACATGGAGAGGTATTCTCCAGATCAAGACCCACCACCGCCCCCCAACTCCCAGGTTCCCTGCAGGGCAGAGTAGAACTGCCCCCGGCTGTCTGTTTCTGCGGGAGCAGAGTGCCACATCTTTCTCTGTGGAGCAGCGGGTGGGTCTGAACTGCCCACTTTGTGCTTATCCACTGCACCACCACTGCTCTGGGGTGGTGTGCTGCAGGGGAGAAGTGGAATTGGAAGATGCTTTAGTCTCTAGTACAGTGGTTCTCAGCTTTCCTAATGCTGTGACCCTTAATCCAGTATCTCATGTTGTGGTGACCCTCCCAACCATAAAATCATTTTCGTTGCTGCTTCATAACTGTAATTTTGCTATTGTTATGAATCAGTGACCCTACCCTGTGAAAGGACTGTTAGACCCCAAAAGGGTTGTGCGCGACCCACAGGGTGAGAACCGCTGCTCTAGTACAAGTTCTTGTTTTGTGGGGTGGGGTGGGGTGGGGGTGGGGATGGGGTGAGCGAGGTGAGACGTGAATGGTTGCTGGTTGTGGGCTGGGACTGGAGCTGGCATAAGCCTGGGTTCCCCTGTAACACCTTGGTTCTGCGTGGGCAGAGTTGGGCTTCAGTCATCAAATCCCCTGGCAAAGGTGTCTGAGACAAAGTCTCACCACCCTCACTTGTAAGGAGCATTTTGGCTATAGGTCTTCCAAGATAGATTTGTTAGTTCATGATATATTCAGCATTTGGCACTAATACCATAATTCAAATTCATTCTTTCTTCTGCAGCCTTTCAGCCTTCACATGCATGTGAGACTATTAAAAATACCATGGTTTAGGTCAGATTATCCCCTCCCCCCCTTCAAAAAGACATCTTTATTTTTTAAAACTATAGAATTCTTTTGTGCGTTGCTCAATTTCCTAACTTCTGCTTCTATGGGTATTGATTATGAGTCTAAGTAAAATGAAATTCTAAGCGATTTACGTCTGCTTGTTGGTGCAGTTGTAAGAGTTAAAAATAAAAGTTGCGTTGAAGTGTAATACGTACTGAAAGCTCTAGTCTTTGATCGTTATTAAGTGCTTCAAGTCCTTTCTGCCTTCAGCAAGTGAAGTGATAATGTCTGCATATCGAGGGCACTTTGTGAGCCGTCCTTCAGTCCAGATGCCAAATGCCTCTCTGTCCTCCAGCCTCTTGGGTTTTTTGCTCAACATGTCTATTGAGGAGGCATGACAAAAAGATACAACCCTGACACACCTTCCCGGGTGTTGATCTGTGCAGAAGCCCCTCGGCTCTGTTCAAAGGACTGCCTCTTGGTCCATGTACAGGTCCCACATGAGCACAAAGTAGTGTTCTCGAACTCCTGTTCACAATGCTACCTCTCCTCCCTGTGGTCCACCTAGTGGAATGACTACTTTTGTCAAGAAGACACAGGGAGTCATCGTTCTTGTGTTCTCTGCTGTCAGCCAAGGTCCACCCACTGTCAGCAGTGGCAGCCCTCGTTCACCCCCTCTGCATCCACTTTGGATCGCTGGCAGCTCCCCGCGGGGCACTGCTGCGTCCGTTAGAGCTGTTGCAATTTAGTGGGTCAGTTTAGCTCATCTCCAAGTGGTTGCAAGTCTTATAGGCCAAAGGTGTGTAAAAATATTGATAGATTGAACTAGCAATCTGATTAGCAAACAATTTGCCCAAAGAAGAGGTCACAATGGCAAATGAGTATGTATAAGTTATGAATTTTATATTTTATGGGATATAGTATGTCATAGCTTTTTAATGTAGCATTGTGAATTGCCCAACTTAAGAAGTTACCCCTCTTCCATAATATATGTAGGAAGGTAGAAAATGATGAAGCAGGCATTATTGAAGCAGAAAACAATGACATTTCCTCTAAACCACCTATTGGTCATTTGAAAAGTGCATTAAATGGGCAAACTTTTGGCAAGTTGAGACAAAAGAGGTGAGTATATCAAATAACAATTTCTGACTGAAATTTGGGAAGTCTTCTAATTCACTGTCCCTGAGTAAGTCCAACTCACAGGGACGCCGTAAGGAAGATCAGAACTCTCCTGTGAATTTTCAAAGCCATGACTCTATATGGGAGCTGAAAGCCTCTGAGAAAGATGGTGGTCTCAAACGTCCCGGTATCTAGCAGCCCTGCATGTAACCAGTTATGCCACCAGGGCTCCTTGAAATTCAGAATAGGAAACATTAGAGAAGGATCAAAAGATAATTCCAAGGGCAATATTTAATGAGGACATTTGCAATCAGTCCAAAAATAAATAAATAGAAACCTGGAAAACCTTGCCAAATTTGCATAAGCCTACTTAGTGTGTGGGTGCCTTCTCATCCATGCAGAGGGATACAGTGTGGCATAAAGCCACGCTGATAGGGCAGAAGGACTTGCAGGAACACAAACGTGGCATTAACAATGGGCAATGTCAGCAGTAGAAACGCTGCTGTTTTTGGTCTGAGGCAGGAACGGGGTCCAGCCAGCCAGAAAAGTCATCAGTACCCGCTAGTCTCGCCGCCTCACGGCCTCACATTAGGGCTAGTTTAATCAAACGTTTGACCTGTCTGGCCGGAGGGTGATGTTACAAGGTTTCCTATCCCTGGTCTAAAGTAACAATTACAGAGCAATTTCCTTATGTGCCCAAAAAGAGCACTGGATAAAATTCAGTGTCCGGAGACGGATAGAGACATGCACTCATGACGTGCTGGGCCACAGGCCATCCAGCCCCACACCTGTGGCGTTAGGAGGAGCCACGCGTACACTTGTCTGGTTTTCGTTGGTACATTTTGCCGTTACCAATATGAAGACGCTTCAGAAAGTTCATGGAAAAATTCCGTGACCTACTTCCATCCTTCAGCAGCACTGTGAAAGCTCCCTTTATTGCAGCACATGCATAACTTTAGGAAAATTGATTACGCAGTCTTTCCAACCCTGGAGCTGAGATTGAAGTTAGGAAGATACAGAGAGTACAAGGTTGAAAAAAATGAGACCTTAATAGAGAAAGAGAGTATTTGACTTGGTTCAGAACTGACTTATGTCTGAGTTCCCCAAATGGGCATCTGTCGTAAGTCGGGGTGTACCTGCCCACAACAAGGGGAGCATGGAGAGACGTTGGCTACTCCGAGGAAGACAGGGCGGGGTTTCTAGTCAGCATTGTGCTGTAGGTCTGTACTCCAGGGGAAAAAACTACCCTAACAGGCATCAGAGGAACTGGAATTGCAACATTTGTAGATGGCTTGTATAGAAAAACACAAAGGAATGCACAGATGAGTTATTGAAACGAGAGAAGATGTTACAAGGTTGCTAGATAAAAGAGCAATTTAAAAAAATCTGTTAGAAGGTGAAGAAGGCTTTGCCAGAATCTTACGTGCCCTGACTTTAACACAAAATGTGTTGCAAATTGTTATACTTGGCTGGAAAGAATGAAAGAAGACCAAAGTTGAAAATTCTTTTATTGCTGTTATTTTCTGCATACTCCTAAGTAATCCAGTCAAAATAGAAACTGAGTGTGTGTGTGTGTGATTTGACAAGCTGATTATAAAATTCACATGAAAGAGCAAGTGACTGATGATACAGCCAAACAGTTTTGAAGGCAAATAAGAAAATAAAAGGGTACCTACCTATTGAACCTCCGGGTTTGGTGGGGGTGTAGTGGCCAAATGTTGGTCTGTATTCCACAGAATTGGCAGTTTGAAACCAACAGCTGCTGGCAGAGACGGCGTTCTTCTCTTGTAAATAGTTACAGTCTTGGAGCCCCCCCCCACCCCCTCACCCCCGGTGGCTATGAGTCAGCTTTGACCCGATGGCAGTGAGTTTGGTTTGGGTTATTCTACCTGCAGGCGGCCTGGGGTGTGGGGGTTATGTGTTGGGCAGCTAACCACGAGGTATGCAGTCGAAACCACCAGCTGCCCTTGGGAGACAGACAGGCTTCCTACGCCTGTAAAGAAGCACCGTCTTGGCAGCCCACAGGGTCAGTTCTACCTTGTCGACCATGTCGCTGTGAGTCAGAACGGACTCTACAGCAGTGAGGTTTTGCTTATTTGTTTGTTGTTTTTAGAGTCTACCAGGTTTCCATGTGCCTCTCTTTCTGTCCCTAGTCAGTGACAGACATGTGGAAGCATGAGACTGTGTGATCAGCGACTGGGAGGTGATCAGTAAAGGGCTTGAGGACAATTGCCCTTCCATAGTACGCTGACCCACAACCCTGCAGGACAGGGGGAGCAGCTGCCGAGCGTTCTCTAGCTCTCTCAGGGTGCCGGCTCCCCATCTTCCCCCAGAGGGTGAGCCACTGGCCGTGCAGTTAGCACGGGCCCTCCCCCTTACTTTGTTCTGCTACCACGGCTCCTGCATATACCTGCATAGACACAATGAAATCAGATTTTCATCTTATTCCATATGTAAGAGTACATCACAGATGGTATAAAGAGCTAAATGTGCAAAGCAAACCCGAGACGGTTTTGAATATAGGAAACTGCTACAGCTCAAGGAAGGAAAGAACTTCTTCAATAGGAACCAGAGCACACAGCCAGAAAGGCTAAGACTGCGGTGCTGTATTGCATTAAACTCAAGTACTCCTGTCCTTTGTAAGTCACTGTTCATCTTGTTAAAACACAGGTGTGCCAAAGACACGCAGCCAACTCATCCCGACCCTTCTGACTCATAATCACCCTGTCGGACAGGGGCGAACGGCCCCGGTGGGTTTCTGAGGCTGCGGTCTGCGTCCTGGTGCTTTTGAACTGCTGTCCTTGAGGTTAGCAGCCCAGTGTGCAGCCTCTAGGGCTGGAAGACCAGGAGGGCGCACGGGTGTCTCTAGCTGAAAGGGCTTTAGTGCGTAGGACCTCTCGAGAAAGACAGGCTTCCTCTGCCGAGAAGGGTGACCATCTGACAAGCGCACAGGGGCAGCCCCACCCTGCCTGCGGGGTCGGAGTTGACTGGAGGCCCAGTGGGGTTTTGCTTGGCTGTGAGTGAGATGTGATGAGGCTGCCATGTCACTGCTTGGAGAGGACCTTGTCCAGTGGGCTGGCCGGCCAGCCAGCGAGTCTCCCGGAAAGGGGATTTGCCTTTCCATCCCTAAACAGTCTCGCTGGGCTCTTCAGCGTTTGCTTTTCGTGGATAAGGTATGTAATTCCGACCTGTTTTATGTTTTCCAGAATTTAAACAAGCAAGCTTACGATTTGGCCAAGGCTTTGCTGAAGAGGACGGCCCAGGCCATCGAGCCTTATATCACCAACGTGAGTCTCCTGCGTCACTGCTTGTCAGAGGTTGGAGCGCGTGTTCCTGGGCGCCTGGAAGCAGGTGTTCTGCAAGCAGTGGTCCTGCCTTTCGTTTCGTTTGGTTTGGCTTCAGTTGTTAGCTAACTTGCCTTCTCCTGTTCACTGCGCATACATGCTCGGCGAGTGTTTCCTCATCATTAGGGAGCTTCCCCCAGCCCCCCCGAGTTTGCTGGCCCTGGGGGTCTA
>PVJH01046203.1:0-11954 GCA_004026705.1 Nesogale talazaci | reverse complement strand
GGAAACGAAGGCTATACAGAGATGAGGCTACTGTGTTAACTGGCATTGCTTGTTTGTAAATGAAAAGACAGTGGTGGTAATTACCAATGGTTTAGGATTTAAACCGACTGTTAAACTGTCATAGAAATCTGTGTTAAGGCAGTGAGACAGCACTGTAAGAAATGTTCCTTCTGTCACTGAAAAGGCTCAAATAAAGCCCTAAAAAAGCCTTTTGTCAGTGTTGACTAAGAATTGGTACAAAACTCTGGCTAGGTGTGTGGGCAGGGGGTTTACAAAGACCACTGTGGTAAAAACAACCTTATAAAACCTGCGACTCATATATGAAAAAGTGGGTGGAGCACATCCTGTGAACATGGGAGTTCGGAGTTAAATTGGCACTTTATCCAGCTTGTCACAGTCATGTGTGCTGGTAGTTGGACAATTCCATTTGTGCTTATGGAGGACGGGCCTCCTGGGTTCGTTTTGGAAGGGGGGAACACACAACACGGACACGACGGGAGCCCTGTAAGCAGCACCACGTGGCACAAAGGAGTCTGCGTGGATCAGCAAAATGGACCCTGCATGGAGGAGGGGCAGCAACACCCTCGGAAGAGACAAAAGGGACAAACAAAAAAAGGAAAGGAAAAGAAGAAAAGAAAAGGAAAGAAGAAAAGGCCTGCCTTGTAAACTTCTAAAAAGTTCAAAATAAATTCCGGTTTGACTAAAAAAAAAAAGTCTCTGTTTTGTAAACAAGAAAACAATTCAATGGGATTTATTTTCAGAAATATTTAATTTGTGCTTCCTTCACATTTTAATTTGGGAATTTGACTAAGAAGTCCATTTATACATAATTCTGGTTACTTACAAAAAAACCTATTACTACCATATCAACGTTTTTCCTTAACTTTTCTAGAAACAATCAGAATGGCTTCTCTCTTTGAATCTTAATTTCACTTCATAACTCTTACACTGCCTTCTTTCATAATGCCAAGCAATTGCCCTAATAAAAATTCCTCCCAAAATAACTAGTAAAAAAGACCCTCCATGGTTTACAGGGGTTCTTGTCTTAGTCAATAGCTTGCAGAAACTGGGAAGAGATGCTGGATGAACTCATGGGCACATGTATCAGGCAAAGGTAACAAGAGGCCTCTTTCCTCTTTGCTGGGTCAGAACATAGTGGAACAAATTTGCTTTTAGCAGACATGCATTTTCAGTTTACAATCACATCCAAAAGTACAGTCATATACAACACAGTGAACCTACCATGCATAGTTGACAAAATAAAAAGTAATTGAGTGAAACTGAGATTGGAGAGTACTGAAAAATTTTATGAAAAACGCTGTGTAAATGGAGAGCAGGAGCGCTTAAAAGACCACATAAAGTTAGAAGACAATGTTAATGAAAATGCTGCCATTATGACTGTGTTACTGTAAGACGAAGCAAGGTACACAAATGAGTTGCGTATATGCTGTAACAAGGAACATCTGTTTGAGGAAACAAGAGCAACGTACAAATTCTTTGGTCATGTCGACTGAACATAGCAAGGTGTCCCATGTCGTGTGCAAAATTACCACAAATTCATAACTTTCTGGAGTGAACCAATACATTTCCTAGAGGGATACTCATCAATCTGGTAAACAGAGTGAAACGGAGATTGGAGAGTACAGAAAAATCTCATGAAAAACGCTGTGTAAAGGGACAGCAGGAGCGCTATGATAGACTACATAAGGTTAGAAGACAACATTAATGAAAATGCTGCCATGATGACTGTGTTACTGTGAGACAAAGCAAGGTACACAAGTGAGTTTCCTATAGACTGTAACGAGGAACCACTGTTTGAGGAGACAAGAACACCATGCAAGTTCCATTTTCATTTTGTCCAAACTTATCAAGGGGTGTCTTGGATTGTGCGAAATGCTAACTAACTAACAGCATTCTAGAGAGAAACTATACTTTTCCTTAAGGAAAATTCACCAATCTGAAAAGCAATCACAGTGAAACTGAGTTTGGAGAGTACAGAAAAATCTCCTGAAAAACGCTGTGTAAAGGGACAGCAGGAGTGCTATGATGGACCACATAAGGTTAGAAGACAACATTAATGAAAATGCTGCCATGATGACTGTGTTAATATGAGACAAAGCAATGTGCATAACTGAGTTTCATATATACTGTCAAAAGGAACAGCTGTTTGAGGAAACAAGAACACCTTGCAAATTCCTTGTTCATGTCAACTGAACATAGCAATGTGTCTCGTGTCATGTGCGAAATATCCATTAATTCATAACTTTCTAGAGTGAACCAACATGTTTCCTTGAGGCATACTCATCAATCTGGTAAACAGAATGAAACTGAGATTGTAGGGTACTGAAAAAGCTCATGAAAAATGCTGTGTAAAGGGAGAGCAGGACCGCTTGAAACACCACATAAAGTTAGAAGACAACATTAATGAAAATGCTGCCATTATGACTGTGGTACTGTGAGACAAAGCAAGGTACACAACTGAGTTTCCTATAGGCTGTAACGGGGAACCACTGTTTGAGGAAACAAGAACACCGTGCAAATTCCTTGTTCATGTCGACTGAACATAGCAAAATGTCTCGTGTCGTGCGCGAAATAACCACTAATTCATAGCATTCTAGAGCGAACCAAAACATTTCCTTTAGCCATACTCATCAATCTGAAAAACAGAGTGAAACTGAGATTGGAGAATAATGAAAGAGCTCATGAAAAACGCTGTGTAAAGGAAGAGTAGGATCTCTATGAAAAACCACATAAGGTTAGAAGACAACATTAATGAAAATGCTGCCATGATGACTGTGGTACTGTGAGACAAAGCAAGATACACAACAGGGTATCCTATATGCTGTAAGGAGGAAATGCTGTTTGAGGAAACAATAACACCCTGCAAATTCCTTGTTCATGTCGACTGAACATAGCAAAATGTCTCGTGTCGTGCGCGAAATAACCACTAATTCATAGCATTCTAGAGCGAACCAAAACATTTCCGTGAGGCATACTCATCAATCTGAAAAACAGAGTGAAACTGAGATTGGAGAATAATGAAAAAGCTTTTGAAAATCGCTGTGTAAATGGAGAGCAGGAGCGCTTAAAAGACCACATAAAGTTAGAAGACAATGTTAATGAAAATGCTGCTATTATGACTGTGTTACTGTAAGACAAAGCAAGGTACACAAATGAGTTCGTATATGCTGCAACGAAGAACATCTGTTTGAGGAAACAAGAACACCGTGCAAATTCCTTGTTCATGTCCACTGAAAATAGCAATGTGTCTTGCTTCTTGCACAAAGTAACCACTAATTCATAGCATGCTAGAGCGAACCAAAACATTTCCTTTAGGCATACTCATCAATCTGAAAACCAGAGTGAAACTGAGAATGGAGAGTACTGAAAAAGCTCATGAAAAATGCTGTGTAAAGAAGAGCAGGAGCTGTATGAAAATCCACATGAGGTTAGAAGACAGCATTAATGAAAATGCTACCTTGATGACTGTGTAACTGTGAGACAAAGCAAGGTACACAAATGAGCTTCCTATAGACTGTAATGAGGAACCACTGTTTGAGGAGACAACAACACCACGCAAGTTCCTTTTTCATTTTGTCCAAACTTATCAATTGGTGTCTTGGATTGTGCGAAATACTACCTAACTAATAGCATTCTAGAGTGAAACTACACCTTTCCTTAAGGAAAGTTCACTAATCTGAAAAGCAATCACAGTGAAACTGTGATTGGAGAGTGCAGAAAAATCTCTTGAAAAAAACTGTGTAAATGGACAGGAGTAGCGCTATGATAGACCACATAATGTTAGAAGACAACATTAATGAAAATTCTGCCATGATGACTATGCTAATATAAGACAAAGCAATGTACACAATTGAGTTTCGTATATACTGTAAAGAGGAACAGCTGTTTGAGGAAACAAGAACACCCTGCAAATTCCTTGTTCATGTTGATTAAACATAGCAATGTGTCTCGTGTAGTGTGCAAAATAACCACTAACACATAACTTTCTAGAGTGAACCAATACATTTTCT
Source organism: Nesogale talazaci (assembly GCA_004026705.1). Lineage (NCBI taxonomy): Eukaryota > Metazoa > Chordata > Mammalia > Afrosoricida > Tenrecidae > Nesogale > Nesogale talazaci. The sequence continues at coordinate 7,923 of PVJH01046203.1, read as the reverse complement.
TGAGGCATACTAATCAATATGGTAAACAAAGTGAAACTGAGTTTGGAGAGTACTGAAAAAGCTCATGAAAAATGCTGTGCAAAGGGAGAGCAGGAGCGCTTGAAAGACCACATAAAGTTAGAAGACAACATTAATGAAAATGCTGCCATGATGACTGTGTTACTGTGAGACAAAGCAAGGTACATGAGTGAGTTCCCTATAGGCTGTAACGAGGAACCGTTCTTTGAGGAAACAGGAACACCATGCAAATTCCTTGTTCATGTCGACTGAACATAGCAATGTGTCTCGTGTCGTGCATGAAATAACCACTAACTCGTAGCATTCTAGAGAGAACCAAAACTTTTCCTTGAGGCATACCCATCAATCTGAAAAACAGAGTGAAACTGAGATTGGAGAGTAATGAAAAAGCTCATGAAAAAACGCTGTGTAAAGGGACAGCAGGAGCGATATGAAAAACCACATAAGGTTAGAAGACAACATTAATGAAAATGCTGCCATGATGACTGTGTTACTGTGAGACAAAGCAAGGTACACAAATGAGTTTCCTATAGACTGTAATGAGGAACCGCTGTTTGAGCAAACAAGAACACCGTGCAAGTTCCTTGTTCATTTTTTCCAAACTTAACAATGGGTTTCTGGTGTTGTGCGAAATACTACCTAACTAATAGCATTCTGGAACGAAGCTATACCTTTCCTAAGGAAAACTCAAGAATCTGAAAACCTTACAGTGAAACTGTGATTGGAGAGGCAGAAAAATCTCTTGAAAAACCCTGTGTAAAGGGAGAGCAGCAGCACTATGAAAGACCACATAAAGTTAGAAGACAACATTAATGAAAATGCTGCCATGATGACTGTGTTAATGTGAGACAAAGCAAAGTACACAACTGAGTTTCCTATATGCTGTAATGAAGAACCACTCTTTGAGGAAACAAGAAGACCGTGCAAATTCCTTGTTCATGATGACTGAACATAGCAATGTGTGTCATGTCGGGTGTGAATCAAACACGAATTCATAGCATTCTAGAGCGAACCAATACAGTTCCTTGAGGCATGCTAATCATTCTGAAAAACAGAGTGAAACTGAGATTGAAGAGTACTGAAAAAGCTCATGAAAAACACTGTGTTAAAGGAGAGCAGGAGCGCTATGAAAAACCACACAAGGTTAGAAGACAACATTTATGAAAATGCTGCCATGATGACTTTGTTACTCTGAGACAAAGCAAGGTACACAACTGAGGTTCCTATAGGCTGTAAAGAGGAAACGCTCTTGGAGGAAACAATAACACTGTGCATGTTATTGTTCGTTTTGTCCAAATTTATAAATGGGTGTCTAGGGTTGTGCAAAATACTACCTAACTAATAGTATTCTAGAGCGAAGCTATACCTTTCCTTAAGAAAACTCACCAATCTGAAAAGATTACAGTGAAATTGTGATTGGAGAGTGCAGAAAAATCTCTTGAAAAACCCTGTGTAAAGGGACAGCACGAGCACTATGAAAGATCACATAAGGTTAAATGAAAATGTTGAGATGATGACTGTGCTACTGTGGACAAAGCAACATACACAACTGAGTTTTGTATATACCATAACGAGGAACCGCCATTTGAGTAAACAAGAACACCGCGCAAATTCCTTGTTCATGTCGACTGACTATAACAATGAGTATCAAGTCGTGCGTGAAACAACCACTAATTCATAGTATTCTAGTGCGAACCAATACAGTTCCTTGAGGCATACTCATCAATGTGAAAAGCAGAGTGAAACTGAGATTGGAGGGTAATGAAAAGGCTCATGAAAAATGCTGTGTAAAGGAACAGCAGGAGCGCTATGAAAGACCACATAACGTTAGAAGACAACGTTAATGAACATGCTGCCATTATGACTGTGTTACTGTGAGAAGCAGTGAGGTACACAAATGAGTTTCCTATAGACTGTAACAAAGAACCGCTGTTTGAGGAAACAAGAACATCATGCAAGTGTCTTGTTCGTTTTGTCCAAACTTATTAATGGGTGTCTTGGGTTGTGCGAAATACTACTTAACTAATAGCATTCTAAAGCGAAGCCATACCTTTTCTTAATTAAAACTCACCAATCTGAAAAGCAATCACAGTGAAACTGTGATTGGGGAGTGCAGAAAAATCTCTTGAAAAACGCTGTGTAAAGGGACAGCAGGAGCGCTATGAAAGACCACATAAATTTGAAGAAAACATTAATGAAAATGCTGCCATGGTGACTGTGCTACTGTGAGACAAAGCAAGGTACACAATGAGTTTCTTATATATTGTAATGAGGAACAGCTGTTTGAGGAAACAAGAACACCGTGCAAATTCCTTGTTCATGTCGACTGAACATAGCAATGCGTGTCCTTTCGTACGGGAAGTAACCACTGATTGTTAGTATTCTAGAGCAAACCAAAACATTTCCTTGAGCGTACTCATCAATCTGAAAAAGAGTGAAACTGAGATTCGAGTGTACTGAAAAAGCTTATGGAAAACGCTTTGTAAAGGAAGAGCAGGAGCGCTACAAAAAACCACATAAATTTAGAGGACAAATTAATGAAAATGATGCCATGATGACTGTGTTACTGTGAGACAAAGCAAGGTACACAAATGAGTTTCCTATAGTCTCTTACGAGGAACCGCTGTTTGAGCAAACAAGAAAACCTGCAAGTTTCTTGTTCATTTGTCTAAACTTATCAATGGATTTCTTGTGTTGTGTGAAATACTACCTAATTAGTAGCATGCTAGAGCGAAGCTGTACCTTTCCAAAGGAAAATTCAAGAATATGAAAATCTTACAGTGAAACTGTAATTGGAGAGTGCAGAAAAATCTCTTGAAAAACCCTGTGTAAAGGGAGAGCAGGAGTGCTATGAAAGACCACATAAGGTTTGAAGACAACATTAATGAAAATGCTGCCATGATGACTGTGTTATTGTGAGACAAAGCAAAGTACACAACTGAGTTTCCTATATGTTGTAACGAGGAAGCACTGTTTGATTAAGCAAGAACACTGTGCCAGTTCCTTGTTCATTTTTCCAAACCAATCAATGGGTTTCTTGTGCTGTGCGAAATACTATTAAACTAATAGCATTCTAGAGCGAAGCTATACCTTTCCTAAAGGAAAACTCACGAATCTGAAAACATTACAGTGAAACTGTGATTGGAGAGTGCAGAAAAATCTCTTGAAATACCCCGTGAAAAGGGAGAGCAGGAGTGCTATGAAAGACCACATACGGTTAAAAGACATTAATGAAAATACTGACATGATGACTTTGTTACTGTGAGACAAGGCAAGGTACACAACTGAGTTTTCTATAGGCTGTAACGAGGAACCGCTGTTTGAGGAAACAAGAACATCATGCAATTTCCTTGTTCGTTTTGTCCAAACTTATCAATGGCTGTCTTGTGGTGTGTGAAATGTTGCGTAACTAACAGAATTAGAGAGTGAAGCTATACCTTTCCTTAAGGAAAACTCACCAATCTGAAAACCTTACAGTGAAACTGTGATTGGAAAGTGCAGAAAAATCTCTTGAAAAACGCTGTGTAAAGGGAGAGCAGGAGTGCTATAAAAGACCACATATGGTTAGAAGACAACATTAATGAAAATGCTGCCATGATGACTGTTACTGTGAGACAAAGCAAGGTACAAAACCAAGTTTCCCATATGCTGTAACGAGGAACCGCTTTTTGAGGAAAGAAGAACACCTTGAAAATTCCTTGTTAATGTTGACTGAACATAGCAATGCGTCTCATGTCATGTCCGAATTAACCATTAATTCATAGCATTCTAGAGTGAAACAATACATTTCTTTAAGGCATACTCATCATTTTGAAATACTCTGTGTAAAGGGAGAGCAGGAGCGCTATGAAACCAGAAAAGATTTGAAGAAAATATTAATTTAAATGCTCCCATGATGACTGTGTTACTGTGAGACAAAGCAAGGTACACAACTCACTTTCCTATATGTTGTAATGAGAAACCGCTGTTTGAGCCAGCAAGAACACCGTACAAGTTCCTTGTTCATTATGTCCAAACTTATCAATGGGTGTTGTGCGAAATACTACTTAACTAATAGCATTCTAGAGTGAATCTATACATTTCCTTAAGGAAAACTCAACAATCTGAAAAGCTTACAGTGAAACTGTGATTGGAGAATGCAGAAAAATCTCTTGAAATACCCTGTGTAAAGGGAGAGCAATAGTGCTATGAAAGACCACATACGGTTAGAAGACAACATAATGAAAATGCTGCCATGATGACTGTGTTACTCTGAGACAAAACAAGGTACACAACAGAGATTCCTATATGCTGTAACAAGGAACCATTCTTTCAGGAAACAAGAACCCCGTGTAAACTACTTGATCATGATGACTGAACATAGCAATGTGTCTCATGTCTTGCGGGAAGTAACCACCAATTCATAGCATTCTAGACCGAGCCAAAACATTTCCTTGAAGCATACTCATCAATCTGAAAAACAGATTGAAACTCAGATTGGAGAGTACTGAAAAAGCTCATGAAAAATGCTGTCTAAAGGGAGAGCAGGAGCATGTGAAAGACCACATATGGATAGAAGACAACATTAATGAAAATGCTGCAATGATGACTATGTTACTGTGAGACAAAGTAAGCAACACAATTGAGTTTCCTATATGATGTAAAGAGGAACCCTTGTTTGAGGAAACAAGAACACAGTGCAAGTTTCATGTTCATTTTGTCCAAACTTTTCAATGGGTGTCTTGTGGTGTGCGAAATACTACGTAACTAATTGCAATCTAGAGCAAAGCTATACCTTTCCTTAAGGAAAACTCACCATTCTGAAAACCGTACAGTGAAACTGTGATTGGAGAGTGCATTAAAATCTCTTGAAAAACCCCGTGTAAAAGGGGAGCTCATAAGGTTAGAAGACAACATTAATGAAAATGCTACCATGATGACTTGGTTATTGTGAGACAAAGCAAAGTACACAACTGAGTTTCATATATGCTGTAAAGAGGAACCGCTGTTTGAGGAAGCAAGAACACCGTGCAAACTCCTTGATCATGTTGACTGAACATAGCAATGTGTCTCATGTCATGTGGGAAATAACCACCAATTCAAAGCTTTCTAGACCGAACCAAAACATTTCCTTGAAGCATACTCATCAATCTGAAAAACAGAGTGAAAATGAGATTGGAGAGTACTGAAAAAGCTCATGAAAAACGCTGTGTAAAGGGAGAGCAGGAGAACTTAAAAGACCACATAAGGTTAGAAGACAACGTTAATGAAAATGCTGCCATGATGACTGTGATATTGTGAGACAAAGCAAGGAAACACAATTGAGTTTCCTATATGCTGTAACGTGGAACTGTTGTTTGAGGAAACAAGAACACAGTGCAAGGTCCTTGTTCATTTTGCCCAGACTTATCAATGTGTATCATGTGGTGTGCGAAATACTACCGAACTAATTGCATTCTAGAGGGAAGCTATACCTCTCGTTAAGGAAAACTCACCAATCTGAAAACCTTAGAGTGAAACTGTGATTGGAGAGTTCACTAAAATCTCGTGAAAGCCCCATTTAAAGAGAGAGCAGGAGTTATATGAAAGAGCACATAAGGTTAGACCACAACATTACTGATAATGCTGCCATGATGAGGGTGTTACTGTGAGACAAAGTAAGGAACACAATTGAGTTTCCTATATGATGTAAACAGGAACCCTTGTTTGAGGAAACAAGAACACAGTGCAAGTTCCATGTTCATTTTGTCCAAACTTATCAATGGGTGTCTTGTGGTGTGCGAAAGACTACGTAACTAATTGCAATCTAGAGTGAAGCTATACCTTTCCTTCAGGAAAACTCACCAATCTGAAAAACGTACAGTGAAACTGTGATTGGAGAGTGCATTAAAATCTCTTGAAAAACTCCGTGTAAAGGGAGAGGTCATAAGGTTAGAAGACAACATTAATGAAAATGCTACCATGATGACTTGGTTAATGTGAGACAAACCAAAGTACACAACTGAGTTTCATATATGCTGTAACGAGGAACCACTGTTTTAGCAAACAAGAACACCGTGGAAATTCCTTGTTCATGTTGTCCAAGCTTATCAATGGGTTTCCGGTGTTGTGCGAAATACTACCTAACTAATAGCGTTCTAGAGCAAAGCTATACTTTTCCAAAGGAAAACTCAAGAATCTGAAAAACTTACAGTGAAACTGTGATTGCAGAGTGCAGAAAAATCTCTTGAAAAACCCTGTGTAAAGGGAGAGCAGGAGCGCTATGAAAGACCACATAAGGTTAGAAGACAACGTTAATGAAAATGCTACCATGATGACTGTGTTACTGTGAGTCAAAGCAAAGTACACAACTGTGTTTCCTATATGCTGCAATGAGGAAACACTGAGGAAACAAGAATACCGTGGAAATTCCTTATTCATGACGACTGAACATAGCAATGTGTCTCATGTCGGGCATGAAACAACCATTAATTCATAGCATTCTAGAACAAACCAAAATATTTCTTTGAATCATGCTCATCATTCTGAAAAACAGAGTAAAACAGAGATTGGAAAGTCCTGAAAAAGCTCATGAAAAATGCTGTGTTAAGGTAGAGCAGGAGCGCTATGAAAGACCACATAAGGTTAGAAGACAACATAAATGAAAATGCTGCCATTATGGCTGTGTTACTGTGAGTCAAAGCAAAGTACACACCTGAGTTTTCTATATGCTGTAATGAGGAAGATCTGTTTGAGGAAACAAGAACACCGTGGAAATTCCTTATTCATGACGACTGAACATAGCAATGTGTCTCATGTCAGGCATGAAATGAGCACAAATTCATAGCATTCTAGAGCCAACCAAAACCTTTCCTTGAGGCATGCTCATCATTCTAAAAAAACAGAGTGAAACTTAGATTGGAAAGTCCTGAAAAAGCTCATGAAAAACGCTGTGTAAAGGGAGAGCAGGAGCGCTATGAAACCCTACATAAGGTTAGAAGACAACATTAATGAAAATGCTGTTCAGTCGACATGAACAAGGAATTTCCACGGTGTTCTTGTGAAACAACCACTAATTCATAGCATTCTAGAGCAACCCAAAATATTTCTTTGAGGCATGCTCATCTTTCTGAAAAACAGAGTGAAACTGAGATTGGAAAGTCCTGAAAAAGCTCATGAAAAACGCTGTGTAAAGGGAGAGCCAGAGCGCTTTGAAAAACCACATAAGGTTAGAAGACAACATTAATGAAAATGCTGCCATGATGACTGTGTTACTGTGAGACAAAGCAAGGGACACAATTGAGTTTCCTATATGCTTTAACAAGGAATCGTTGTTTGAAGAAACAAGAACACAGTGCAAGTTCCTTGTTCGTTTTTTCCAAACTTATCAATGGGTGTCCTGTGGTGTGCGAAATACTACCTAACTAATAGCATTCTAGAGCAAAGCTATACCTTTCCTTAAGGAAAACTCACAAATCTGAAACACAGTGAAACTGTGATTGGAGAGTGCAGAAAAATCTCTTGAAAAACCCGGTGTAAAGGAAGAACAGGAGCTCTATGAAAGACCAGATAAGGTTAGAAGACAACATTAATGAAAATGCTGCCATGAAGACTGTGTTACTGTGAGAAAAAGTAAAGTACACAACTGAGATTCCTATATGCTGTAACAAGGAACCACTATTTGAGGAATCAAGAACACCATGCAACTTCCTTGTTCATGTCGACTGAACATAGCAATGAGTCTCAAGTCATGCACAAAATATCCACTAATTCATAGTATTTTAGAGCGAACCAATACATTTCTTTGAGGCATACTCATCAATCTGAAAAACAGAGTGAAAATTAGATTGGAGAGTACTGAAAAAGCTCATGAAAAACGCTGTGTAAAGGGAAAGCAGGACAGACTTGCGAGACATGGCCTGTATGAGAAGAAAAAGACCTCAAGAA
>PVJH01046202.1:0-11954 GCA_004026705.1 Nesogale talazaci | reverse complement strand
CTGCTCTCTCTGCCTGCCAACTCTGTTGGCTTTCCAGGGGTGGTCTCACAGGAGCCACCTGACTCTGAGGGCCGCCAGCATTTCACTACTTCCCATGGACTGTGAATTCATGTGATTCTGTACCTCCTGGCCTGGATATTCCTGCTTTCTGGTATACTGTGTCACCAGCAGGGGGTGACCCGAGTCTAAAGAGGGACTTAAGGACTTGAGTTGGACAGGACTGGGATTCCTTCATGACACATAAGCACTTCTATATCGACCTTTTCTTTTACAGAGAGGAGCGGCACTGGATGTGTTTCCCTGGAGAACCCAGCCCAACACCCCTCCTCAGCACCCCTCCCACGGGAAACCACAGCCGGGTTATTTTGCCCAGAACAAGTTCCTGTGGATGCCACACTCAGGCCGAGTCCAAGCTCACATTTCTTGTATTGTTCCTGAGAACTACTGAGGGGCCCCAGTGGCTCGGTGGGCCTGACTTGGGCTGCTAGCCATCAAGCTGGAGACTCGCCCCCTCCCGCTGCTCCATGGGAGAAAGACAGGGCTGCCTGCTCCTTTGAAGACCCACAGGCTGGGAAAGGCCAGGGAGCGGCGCTACTCCGTCTTACTGGGACTCGAGGAGCTAGAATCAACTCAATGGCAATGGGGTGTTGAATGGACTCCAAAGAGGAAGGACCCAGAGAGAGCTGGGGTGACCTTACCAAGATACCCAGAGGTTTTCACAGAATAGAGAACTGCTTGTCCTATGGGGATGTGGGGGGCTGGGGGCGGGAACCAAGCGGGGGAAAGCAGCCCCTCAATCTCTGAACTCTTACACGGGGTCTTTGACCCTGGCATATCATCAGGCTCTTCAACTCTAGACTGGTGTGTGACCCTGGCTAGACTTGGTTGATGAGAGCAGGAAGCTGGATGCCAGGAGGGAGAGTCACGTTCTGATGTGAATGAAAATGTCCTCAGTTCCTGAGTTGAGAGCAAGAATGCTCACTGCTCATGCTCATGTTTCTATTGTAAGGGGTGGTGCAAACAGTTTCAAGTCCTCCTAGCAGTGTCTCAAAAGAAAGGCCTGGCCATTGACTTCCAAAGGCTCAGCCCTTGGAAAGCCCACGGACGGGTCTCAAGCACATGTGCCTCCAGTCGAAGGCCACTCTATGGCGATGACTGCCACTTCCCGTGGCAGGCCAGGGTACTGAGTCTTTCCTTCAGCCTTCGCCCGACACTACTTTCCTCCAGTGTGTAACTTTAATGTTATCTGAAAGAATGAAGGCAGCTTTAGTCCTCGCGATCTACGATGGGAGCCCAGGGGGCACAGTGGTTATCGTTGGGCAGTGGCCCACAAGGTCACCGGTTCGATGCCCTCGGCTGCTCTACAGGAGAAAGACGGGACACTTTCTAGTCTGTAAAGGGTTACAGTCTCAGACACCCACAGGGGCAGTTCCCCTTTGTCCTGTAGGGTCCTTTTGAGTCAGAATCTGCTCAATGGCCGTGGGCTTGGTTTTTGCTTTGTTTCATCTGCAGTGAATAATTGTATTGACATCCCCTGACAATAAACAATGAAACATGAAAATGCCTTGATTTTTAGAAGGTCAAATGTGTAATAAGGATAAATTTGAGCAACAGTACGAGAAAAAAACAAAGAAGGTGACGACGTTCTGTTAGGGGTTATAGCCAAGTTTCTGACTCAGGCCACTTCTCAAGGCGGGACACCTTGAATGAGGAGCTATGCCTCCCCCTGTTACAGAGAAATCCAAACACACTGTGATGGAGTTGATGCTGACGCACAGTGGCCCGACAGGGCAGAGTGGTTTTCTGCCGCTGGGGGCTTCCGAGATGTAGCTCTTCACATGGAGAGCCTCATCTCTCTCCCACAGAATGGCTGCTGGTTTCAAACTGGTGACTCTGTGGTTAGCAGTCGCAGCCCGACGCACAGCTTCTCCACCACCAGGGCTCCCTCCACCATCGTTATGCAGGTTGGGAAACAGCCAAGAATCAGTGCAGAAGTATGCTGGTGTGGTTTGCAGCCCCCGACGCTGGGAGAGCCCAGCACCATCTGCCCTCGGGCACCAGGGCCGCTGAAGCCCGCTCAGCAGCCCAGCAGTGGGCTGTGCTCGAGGAGGGCCCTGTAGTGCGCGGAGCCCGGGCCTCCTGCCTAGGAGGGCACGGCTTCTCCCAGTGGGGCCAAGGCCACGCTGTGTGCCCACCTGCAGATGTTGTCAATGGCGATGTCTCGAAGCTGCTCGTACATGGAGGGCTGGCTCTTCTTCCCCGACGTGACGTTCAGGGTGGCCTCGGAGTGCTCGTTGGTGACGCTGATCTTTATGTCGTTGCCGGCCACTGCACGAGAATTCAGACAGGCACCCGGTGAGGCCCAGCCCCTCTCCGCCCGCCTCTCTAGCCCTCAGACACCGGGGCTGTGCTGCTCTTCCTATCAGGTGCTCAGAGGAGGGGGCATGTCGGCGGGCTTGGCCAGAGTGGGAGGAAAGCATGGTTCGAGGGAGCAGGCTTGCTGGCTGGGCGGAGGCTGGTGGAAGTCTGAGACTGTGAACCCACCCACGGCGCTCGATTTCCCACCCAGCAAGAGGCAGGTCTGCCACTGCCATCGAACTAATGCGACTAACAGTGACTGGGTCTCTAAGAAGGCCGCCCCCTCCAGGGCAGCATTAGCCCACACATCAAGTTGAGAAGGTTGGGAGGGTTAAGCAGGGAGGCCTGGAAACAGGAAACCCAGAGAGGAAGCAGACAGAAGGCAGTGATATGGCAGGGTCAGCTGACAGTGACAGGAGACAAGATGCGGCTGAATGGACAACCAGTCTAATCAGCGAACCTCTGTCCAATTCGCAATAACAAGCTCGAAACACACATCATTAAACAAACCACTAAGGGCACACAGCTCCCTTTCTGAGAATGAAAGCCATTGCTGTAAAGACATCTGACAGCACGCTAGGGACAGAGTGGCCTGAGACTGACAGAAGGGGGAGACTGAGGATGTCCAAACAAAAAGGAGGTGGTGCAGGTGACCGTGGCGAACAGGCACCCGTGCTCTCAGCCTGACTCTTGGCTGTGACAGCAGTCAGCCTTACTCCAGGGCCTGCCCTCAGAGCCACATCTGCTAACGAGTGACACCTGCGGGCCTGAGAGCAGGGCTCACAGTCAGTGGACCCTCGTGGCAGGCCTCTCGAATGATGGGGGTCTGGGGTTCTTCATTTGAGGGCAGAACAAGGCCCACTTTCTCAGTTAAGACCAGTAACTGGGGCTGAGTCCCGGTGTCATAGTGGTTGTGTGCAGGACTGAGGCCTGGGATGGTGGTTCAAATCCAGCAGCAGCTCTGCAGGAGCAAGGCTGGGCCTCCTACTCTCACCAGAGGGTAGTGATGCCCAGCCCCCCCCCCCAAAAAAAAAAAAAGACCAGCAACTGGAGTAGAGGCCCAAGTGTGTCCCATCACGGTGGGCCTGCCTCAGGTCACAAGAAACAGGGGCCGGAGAAGGGGGTGTAGCCCAGTGTCTGGCAACCATAACATCCATAGTCAGATGAAGTACCCCAGAGAGACTGGGGGCCCAGAGGCCCTGTGGTGGGGGTGTCAAGAGTGAAGGCCCAGGGAGGCACCCGGAACATGACCTGGAAGTGGATAGAAGAAGGTAGGAGCCCAAGTGCCCTGTCTCAGCTGGGGCCATGTGGGAAGGGGCCAAGACGGAGCTGAGCTAGGTGGGACTGGTTACCTGTGTGGTACTGACTGTGGTACTTGTAGAGCTTCACCAACACTGGGGACGGGATGACCAGGAAGTCTCTCAGGGAGGGCATCACGGAGTGGACCACCACAGGGAATCTCTCGCAGAGACGGCCCAGGCCCTGCAACACAGGGGCCAGCTGTCACGGCCCCACCGGGCCTGACTCCTCCCAGGTGGCCCCGCTCCAGCGAACACTCCCACGGTCCGAGAACTGGGAGGCCACTTTCCATGAGGCAAAAAGGCCCAGAACGAAACCAGCTTAGTGCTGCCGCACCTGTCCTGATTCATAGTAACCCAGGGGTTCCGAGCCTGCCGATCTCGACAGGAATAGACGGACACCGTCCGCTTTCACTCCAGCAGCAGCGGGGGGGTTAGAACCGCCGAGTTGACAGACACTTAGCCCGCTGCACCCCCACGGCCCCTCTCCCCCATCTATGAGGCCTGTCTGTCGGAGACACACCGTTACTTCTCCTGGAAGCAAATGAAGGAGAAGAACGCCAAACGGGGTTGTGAGCAGTGATCTCTGGAGTCAGAGGTACCTTGGCATGGCAGTGTGGGTTCACCAATAGCAGGGGACACCCCAACACATGGCCCCCACAGCCCCTTATCAAGACCAGCCCCTCCCAACTCTCCTGGAGGCCTGGCCTGAGCTCAGGGGCGACCCAATCCCAGTCCAAGCAAGCTGTCCTGATCAGTGGGTGGCCAGTGGGCCTGCGAAGGGCCAGACTCACCTGCAGGCAGCAGATGAGCAAGGGCAGGTGAGCAATGATGATCTTGCTGGATGTCTTGGACTGCAGCTTCTCCGACAACTTGATACACAGGTTTTCTGCACCTTGATGTGAAAGGGGGGTGGGGAGGTCCGTTGGAGGAGACCTAGGCTCCATGGGGGTTTCACTGGCTGAGTTTTCGAAAGGAGATCACCAGGCCTTTCTTGCAAGATGTCTGTGGGTGGCCTTGGCCAAGCATGGTACCCAATCATCCACTCAGGACCAGCAAACCTACAGGGTGGAGAATTGCCCCATAGGGGTTTCCCACAAGGGTTCACATTTAGGGGAGCACAGAGCTTCACCTCGTCGTTCTCCAGCAGAGTTGCTAACCACAGGGGCTCAAACCACAGGCCTGCCAGGGAGCAGCCCGATGCCAAAAGGCAGTGCCTGAAGCTCAAGTTCCCTCTTGGTAACAAACGCTCCCCAACGCCATCAGCCTGCAGGTGTCCCGCCCCCACCCCAGTGCCCCGCGAGCCTCTGCTAGCACCTCTGTGAGCCTCCGCTGGCACTCTGTGTTCCCTGGGGGCACAGGTGATGAGATTGCTTGGCTGCTCAAGGAAAGGTTCGAGTCCACCCAGGAGCAGCTTGGAAGAACGGCCTGGTGACCTACATGCAACAAGAGCAGCCACTGACTGAAGACCTACAGAGTCCTGTTCCGCCCTGACTCGCACATGGGGATAGCCGGGAGTCAGGGCTGACTGGACAGCCACTGGACGCCCCCTCACCCTCCAGCCTGAGCTCAGGCCGCTCCTGGGAAAAGCTCAAAGAGCAGCGAGAAGCCATGACAGGACCCACAGGCTTCATGGCTTTGAGCATGCAACTCTCCCCCCCTTACCCCCACACCACCCTGTTTCCTCAGCCTCACGACAGGGTGCTAGAGGGGCCCCACTGGGTTGCTCAGGCAAGATGTCAGAGCTGGGTGGTTTCAGGACCCTCGCTGGGCTCACCCTGTTCGTCTTTCACGGCCCAGCCCATGAGGTCCACACAGGCGGCGTTGGCCTGGCAGCGCAGCTTGAGGGGGCTGAGCTCGCTGTGGACACGGTCGGCATCGTGCAGAATCTTCTGGAGCTCCGCCTGACTCGTGTTGAACTGCTCCAGCACGAAGTCGTGGATCTCCTTCACAAAGGGGGTCGGGAGGTCTGCAGAAAGGGGAGGGCAGGGGTCTGAGTCGGAGACTGGCAGGGCACTGAACTTGGGTGGGAGCGGGTCTAGCCTGAGAGGACGTGGAGGGGGGGCATGCTGCTGGCTGCAGCGGCCCTGAGGGTGACCTGGAGGACACGAAGGCAGGGCCAGTGCCCACGGGCCTCTGCACATGTCCCCACAGCAGGCAGGGCTGGGGGGCTCCCAAGGACCCGAGCGCCATGCTGCGCTTCACGCACACACCGGGACGAGCCATAGCTGGGCTGTGAGCCCGACCTGGGAAACACGTGCACAATGCTAAATGGAAAGTCTAGGGGGCCACAGAGTGGGGCACACACTGGCCACGAGGACTCCCCAGCCACCCAGTGCTGGCGGTCTTTCCGATCCCATTACTGGGGGCCTGGAGGCTACAGGAGAAACACAGGATGGACTCGCACCCGAAAGAGAAAGGAAAACCAGGTGTCCTGGATGTGCCTCCCTCCTGAGCCCAAACCTCTGCTACCCCAGCCAGACGGGCTCCCCCACTCTCCTCCCCCCCGGGGGGCTCGGACTCCGATGCTCACAGAAACCACGGTGCCTCGAGGTGACACGTTCTGGGGCCACCAATGTGTGTGAGAAAGGTCAGCAAAAAACGGACCACAAAGAGACTAGACGGAAAGGCAGCAGGCTGAGGGGTCGGGTGCTGGGTCATTAGGACATAACTCGCCTGAGCTACACCCTATCTTTCTTGAACGTCTCTCAGAAAGGAAGACGTGGAGAACTCGATGTGTGCTAGGACGGAGTGACCTGGATGGGGCATGCCGTGCGATGACCCTCTAGAGCAGGCTGGACCTGCCGCTGTGGGTTTCAGAGACGGCCACTCTTTCCAGGGGCAGAGAGCTCCCTCTTGCACCCGCGGATCGGCTCGTCTTCACAAACAGCAGTTTGATTCTACCAGCCTCCTTGGGGAAACAAAATGTAGCCAACTGCTTCTGTCAGATCGGCAGTCTCGGGAACCCTGGGGGCAGGTCTACTCTGCCCGGCGGGTCTCCATGAGTGGACGTCACCTTGATGACCGTGGAACCAGGCAGCTGTGGAGCCCTGATGGTGCGGTAGGTCAAGTGACTGGCGGCGAGTAACCCAAAGGTAGGCGGTTCAATCCCACCAGCCGTTCTGTGGGAGACCGAGGAGGCAGTCTCCTTCAGTAGAGACTGACGGCCTGGAAACCGGCAATTCTCTTATGTCCTAGCGAGTCACTGGGACTCTGAAATTGAGGACTGCAGGCTGGCCTTTTTAAGAGATGCCACAGCCTTCAGTGGGGGCGCCCGACCCCCACCCTGCCTGCCCTCCGCCCCGCTCCTCACCCTGCATGTAGGAGAGTGTGTCCCGCAGCATCTTGAACACGGCCACGTAGAGAGGGTCGCTGAAGGTGGAGTAGTAGAGATCTGCTCCGGGATTGGCCTGCAGGAGACGGACACTCTGATCACCGGGCAGAAGGCCCTCACAGCCTCCCCTCAAGTTTCCCCGCACATGCCCTCCCCCTCCCCTCCAGCCCCCATCACTCCCATGTGGAGGAGCTGTGAAAATAGAGGCTGTTTGTATCACAGGGGGGCCGGTTATCACAGATGTCTCACTGGAGCCCTAATCACACTGGCAACTCCCTGGCCCGGGGAAGAAGCGCCTGCCTCCCCATCTAAGACCTGAGAGGGCTGTGGAAAGTGACAGGAGCCTGGGGTGCTGTGCCTGTGCCTGTCACGACACCCAGGCCCCTTCAGCAGACACGGCAGACACTAAGACACCCTTGTAAGGACCCTGGTGCAGTGGGTTATGTGTTGAGTGGCTAACAGTGATTCGAACCCACAGCGCCGATGAAGAGAAATGAGGCCGTTTGTTCCCGTAAAGACTGGCAGGTGTCAAGCTCAAGGCAGGGGTTCTCATCCTTCCTAAGGCCACGACCCTTTCATTCAGTTCCTCATGTGGTGCCCCTCCCCACCAACCATACCATCATGTTCATTGCTGCTGCAAAGCTGTAATTGGGAGAGCCCTGTGAAAGGGTCCTTCAATCTCGGCCCTGACAGGGTCACTATGAGCAGAGTGGACCAGGGGCAGAGCTGTGGTATGGCTGTGGCCGTCTAGTCTCGAGGCAGCACTCTTTTAATTCTGGGGGTGCAGTCAGGACTGCCCCTGCTCAGCCTAACAGGAAGCTGTGCTTTATGCATTTCTTGACACAGGGCGGCACCAAGCCATGGAAAAGCTTCTGCCCACACAGACAGGGGTGGGGGTTGGGGAGGCAAGTGTGCCAAGCTGCCCAGGCAGGCAGGCTCGAGGACAGGACGGGGAACAAGGGGAGCAGGTGTGTGGAGAACCGCGGATGGGAGCTGCTTGCAGCTTCCCTGTGCGCCATAGGCCTCAGTTGCCGGCCTCGCCAGAAGAGCCCGTGTGTGCAGGTGAAGAAGCAGGGCGAAGGGGGGTGGGGCTGGCTGCCGAGTCCCCGTGTTGTCGGTCGGAGGCCTGGCCAGGAGGCAGTGGAGACTGGCAGGCCACCTGAGGAGCGGTGAAAGCTGTCTTGAGGGCCTGCCTGCCTGAGACACAGAGGACCACGCCAGGCTCTCCACCGGGGGGAGAGAAGGCCCAGCTGTGGTCTGGAAGTCTATGACCTGTGCGGTCTGCGTGGCTCTTGCCACAGACAACAAGCCCAGAAGAGAAGGAGAGAGCCGTGTGCGGGGCAGTTGGTGTCAGGACTGGAAGGAGTTGGAGAGCAGAGAGGTATGGGGGGCCTCCACCTCTTGGGACCCGTCTTGGGCTCTTCCAGACTCCCATTAGACACACTTGCACTCCCCCTCCCCCTCCCACCAAATCAGATTCGGATGCTATGAATGCCACCCTTTCAAATGGGGTGTGGGTGTCCCGGCCCGGCCCTACCTCTATGACGCTGGCTACCACTGCATCCAGGGACTTGAGAACAGGCTCCTCGACGATCTTCTTCACCTGCCAGGGACATGTGACCGCATGACACGCCAACCCCCACGAGGCCCAGAACCACAGAACAGACTCCTGGGACCAACTGGGATGGGTACGACGGGTCTGCCATAGCTAGGGGAGAGCTGCATGCCAGCCCCTTGGGTATCTGCCCTCGCTGTCCTGCTACTGGGGCATCAGTTCCCACTCATGGTGGCCCTGTGCACCCATGGGAGGACTGCTGCGCCTGGGCCTTAGGGGCGATGGCCAGGGCCTTCCTTACGAGGCACCACACAGTGAGCAGCCGTGGTCACACCTGGTGCCTTCTTACCACCGCCTTCTCAGTGAGTGGCTGTGTTCATACCCTTCACACCATCAACCACTCGGTGAGCGCCTGTGCTCACACCCACGGCACAAAACACAGAATTCAGCTATAGCCTTGAGCTGCTACTTGGTCCAGTCATGGATAAAGTACAGCCCTGAGCCACCCTTCCAGTCTCTCGCAGGCACTGAGGGCCCCTTCTTGGCCAGCCCTCAGGGGCTCACAGGGCCTCCTGCTCCTCAGGCCTCGGACCACAAGCTCTTTACATTCAGCCCAGACGCTCTCACTAGAGCACAGCTTCTCAGTGAATACTGGCACTGCTTCCACCCTGTGCTGTCGCTGCTTTAGCGGAAGGATGAACCGCTAGCTCCCCAGTCAGTGGTTCAGGCTGACTCGCCGTTGCGGGGGAGAAAACGAGGCTTTCTGCTCCAGTACAGATTTGCAAGCTTGTAAACCCTAAGGAGGAGTTCTGCTTTGTCCGGGGGGGGGTGGGGGGGGTGCTGTGAATCAGAGATGACGCAACCCCAGCAGGTTTGGGTTCCCTTTTAGAAGTAACTCCTCCTCGGCATTTGGTAAAGGCACGCACTGTTCTGGAAAGGGAAGACTTGCCCCACGGCCCTCCCCGGCTGCAAGACTCAAAGCAGGCCGTTTTCAAACTGTCTGTTGGGAGGTGCCATTCAGGTGACTCTGACTCAGAGTGACACTGTGTACAGCAAAACAAAACCCGGCCCGGCCTCCTAATGGTGCCATGTCAATCCGTCTCACTGCGGGCCCTCCTCCTTTTTAGAGCGTCTCCCCTGAGAACACGCTCGTAATATTGACGGCCCCGGGAAATGCAAGCCAGACACCCTGGGGGAGAAGTAAGGACTGACAGTGCTGCGATCTACAAGGTCAGCAGTTCAAATCCGCCGGAGACTCCCTGTGAGAATATGCGGCTTTCTATTCCCACAAAGAGGTACAGTCTCAGGAAACCCAGAGGCAGTTCCACCCTGTCTGACGGTCTGTATGAATCGACATCCACGCCACAGCAGTCAGCTTTGGGTTTTGGGTGGTGTGAGTGATTAAGTGATCGGCTGCGGACCAAAAATGATGGGGGCACCTCCCAGGCACCTCTGAAGAAAGGTCAGGCGGTGCACGCCCAAAGTCGGCCTGGGAAGCCTGGTGCAGCCCAGCTCTATTCTGGTGCACGTGATCTGAGGGCAACCAGTCATACACCTGATGTATTAACAAGTGACAACGTGTAGGAGAACGTGTAAAAACTTGCCTGAAACAAACCACAGAGGAGAAATGAAGACTCGCTTTTAAGTTTGATACGTTAATATCTATCAAGAAAAATTCCCCCAAGGTTCAAGTAGCAACATTCGGTCTCCCACTGGATTCCTTGATGCCACACCAAGAAAGACCACCCTTGAGAAGGCCACGGCCCAAACGCCCCTCTGTCCGGATCCCCAGGCTGAGATGCATGCAGGGACATCTTTCTTCCTTGACTTCAATGTCCTCAGGAAGGGGTGGGCCCTAGAAACTGGGGTGAGGGTGACCACTCCCTTCCTTCAGCTCTGCTCACACTCATGGCCTCAAATACCCTAATGTCTTCTTGCCTGTCGGCCTGCAGCCACCCTCACTCATGCATGCACAGGCCACTCTGGAGGCCTCTCTCTGTAGCAGGTGTGCCAGTTGAGCATCCAGGCCTCACCTGCTCGCCCCGAGCCCTGTTCTTTCCCTGCCTCTGTCCTTGAGGTGTGGTGGCGGCGCCAATTCAGAGAGGCAGAGGCACGTCCTCCTGTGTTGTCCTGGGAACGTGTGCCCAGTGGGCTGCACTCCAGAATGGTGATCCTCCCCATTGCTCTCTTAGGAAACACGGGCTTCTGACGCCAGCGACATCTCTGGTTGGGTGCGCAGGCTAGCTACCCAGCTACCACGCACTGCTCACCAAGTTTAGCAGTTCCTGAAGCATTTCGAGAGGGATGTCGAACTCCCGGTAAGGGGCGCCGTTGAAAAGGGGTGAGACCGAGAAGCTGGAGCTGATGGTGGAGAAGTAGTAATCGGGGTCCAGGGCACTCCCATCAGGCAAGCAGGAGGCTGAGGAAAGAGAACTGGGAGTGAGTACGTCAAGGCACTTGCTCAGCAACCAGCCAGGGGGCAGCCTGGGTCCCTTTATCCGTTTCCCGAGTCTGCTTGCTTTTTAGTCAGGACACACAGGGTATCCTCTCAGGTGACACTGCGGTCACCTGGCATGACGTAATGGCCACCAGGGTTTTAGAAGTTCCTGAACAGCCACCTAAGGTACAACCATTATCTCCCCTGCCCAGAGGAAAGGAGAGTGACAAAAACACATGGGAACAATTAGCCCCTCCAAACCAAACTCACTGCTGTCTAGTTGATGCCATGTCAGCAACCCTACAGGACAAGGAGTTCCCAGGCCTGTGGCTCTTTATAAGGCTGGAAAGGCTCTGCTTTCTGCCCCAGGGTGGCTGGTGGTTTTTGAACTGCTAACTTGGCATTTCGCAGCCCACTTTGTAACTCTACACCAGAGTCCCTAAGGGGCCATATAAACATTCGCTTCCGTAAAGAGACTGAAGAGCTGGATGGTGCCCAGCCACCATCACCAATTGCTCTGAAAAAGATCGCATTAGAAGGTCCTGGTTGGAGTGGGAGAAAAATGTGGAGCAGAACTCAAAGCCATGACCCTGACTAGGCTTACTGGTGAGCCAGAGACTGGTGGAACCCGTAAGACTTTGGCCCTGACCTTTCCAGGTCTGAAATTGACCTCATCTCTGTACTAGAATAATGACCCATGCAAGATCAAAAGGGCAGCATTTACCCAAGGACAGAGTCCAGCGGGTTAGGGAAGGAGAAGGAATAGAAACAGCAAACACAAGGAGCAAGTGGGATGTGATGGTACAGCCACTGGCGGCAATGGATGAGTTAAAACAAAATGTGGGGCTGAGCCCCGGTGGCGTAGTGGTTGTGCGCGGGACTGCAGCCCACTGGGACGGAGGTTCAATTCCAGCAGTGGGGCTGGGCCTCCTACTCCCACCACTGGAGAGCAATGATGCCAAAAAAAAAAAA
>PVJH01046201.1:0-11948 GCA_004026705.1 Nesogale talazaci | reverse complement strand
TATTGTGTAGCTGGAGAGAAAAGAACATTTGTTCTTTTTCATTCTTGAACGTTTTCCTGGCGACATTGCTGTCTCTCTCTCTCTCTCTCTCTCTCTCTCTCTCTCTCTCTCTCTCTCTCTGTGTGTGTGTGTGTGTGTGTGTGTGTGTTTAGGGCTTTCTTCTTCCTCAAAGAGATCAGCTAGTGACCTTGAAATCTGCACTGGCATTTTGCTGGCAGGAAGGGAAGCTCTCTCTTCTCATTTGCAAAATGAATAACAATTTGATCATCCTTAAACTTCTAAAAGGTTAATTATGCTCTCTCTATGAGGACTGAATAAAAACCTGTTTTATCTCCTCCCAAATGAAACCCACAGGGCTCCCCCTCCCTGTGACTCTGCCAGGAGACCAAGTCCTTCCGGCTGTCAATTATGCACTATCAAGTCCCAGATCTGTGTGAGCTGCAGGAGATTTTCTCATCCCCAAACTCTGACAGCCCTCATTTGCTAGAGCTGTGTGGTGACTTTAAAAATTTCTCAGCAGGAAAGTGTTATCTGGCTGCAGGCACGACAAAAAGAATAGGCGAGCAAGAGGATTGAGCTAGCAAGAAGGGGAAAGATAAAAAGGTGTAGGACTACTGAAATTTCATTTCACTTAAAAAATTCCCACATCAAAATAAGGCAAAACAAAGCTGCACACACAAAGACTGTAAAGAATACCACCAATACAATGAAAAGCAAATCTAAAATATTTTAAACCCTTTGGAATTTGGAGGCAATACAACCTGCTGATCCGCTAAATCTGTCTTCATGCTGCCTATGATGGCAGCTGTGGGTTCACATTTAAAGTAGGGATAGTTGATAAACCTTGTATGGAAAGGTTCAATCCCTACCTTTCCATCTTTAGAATTTCCAAGTTGTCATTTCATGACCATCAACAGCCTCCTTAGTTTTTAAGGCTGACCCCATATCTTAAGATGCATGTCTAAGCAAGTTTCATTTTTATCACCAGAAAATCTTGTCTTTCAAAGAAAAGTTATGGGGAGGCTGGGGTGCAGGGATCCCTACTTTCAGCTACTCTGTTTCAGGCTGACTTGAAAGCTGTGACTATCCTTTCTGCTTATGTTCAGTGGGCCAGGTCTAGCCAATACTGGCTTGCTGTTTTGGAGTACTTTCCTAAAAGGAAAAGCATTCAAAAGGGGAAGGTTATCAAGAAGGAACTGACAGATTGACTCAGGCTGTCAAGTCGAGCCTGACTTACGGAGATTCTCTAGGACTGGGTAACTGCTCCTGTGAGTTTCCAAGTCTGTCTCTTTATTGGAGTAGAGAGACTGTCTTGCCCCTGCAGAGAGACTGGTGGTTTCGAACTACTGACTTAGCAGTTAGTACCCAATCCATAACCATCAGTGACCCTATTGAGAAGGAAAGTACAGGTTAATTACAGGCAGTCGATAAGGACTATGAATTCCAACATCCTATGACAACATCTCATATCCTGAGCTTCCTTGAGCAAGCTATGAAGTTTGTAATGTTAAATAGGGCTAAGCAGGTTGGAGAATCATCCCAAGTTCATCCAGGCCATTATATATGAGGTAAGAAGTAGAGACTTTATAAACTATTTTGGACAGTAGAACAGGCTTCAACACTTCCAAGAGGTCTTGTGGAGAAATTTTCCCCTTACAGTATGCTGTCTAATTTCTTTTTTTCTTTTTTTTTTGGCATCACTGCCCTGGTGGTGGGAGTAGGAGGCCCAGCCTTTGCTCCTGGGAGCTGGAATTGAACCTCCATCCCAGTGGGCCGCAGTCCCACGCACAACCACTATGCCACCGATGCTCAGCCCTGCTGTCTAATTTCTTGACTATGGCTTTTAGAAGTACTAATTGCAGATCCAAGTAACATGAAATCCTTGACAATGTCCATCTCTTCTTCATTTATCGTGATATCTCTTGGTTCAATTGTGATGATTTTATGTCTTCCACATTGAGTTGCAATCCATACTGATTTGGGATAATCTTTGATTTTCTTTAACAAGTGCTTCAATTCTTTGATTTCAGCAAGCAAGGCTGTGCTATGTGCCTATCTTAGGTTGTTAACATAATTAACTTGAAATAGACTGTCTTCCTCCTAACCTGATGCTAGGTTTTTCTTCATACAATCCAGCTTCTCAGCATACATATTGAATTGAAGTAAGGGGAGAAATTACAACCTGATTCACACCTTCCCTGATTTCAAAACAGGTAGCACTCCTTGTTCTGTTCCAATGACCCTCTCTAGGCCCATGTACAAATTCTATAAGAACACAATT
Organism: Nesogale talazaci; assembly: GCA_004026705.1. NCBI lineage: Eukaryota > Metazoa > Chordata > Mammalia > Afrosoricida > Tenrecidae > Nesogale > Nesogale talazaci. Next base: position 9,667 of record PVJH01046201.1, on the reverse strand, counting down.
AAGTATCTGCAATTCCAATATATCTCAATGCTATCCATAGTTGCCATGATCTGACGCCTTTGCATAGATAATATAAGGAAATATGTTTCTCTGATTTCAGAGCTCCTTGGTTAACTCTTATGAGAATTCAGTGTATCAAATCTTTTCTTGAATTCCCTATAAATTCAAATGGGATATAACTAAGTTTGTATTTCGACTCCTATAGACTTGGTTTTAATTTTTTATAGTTTCAGCTTCAGCAATTGACAATCTGTTCCACAGTTGGTACCTGGTCTTGTGTTAGCTAATGATATTGATTTCTTTTTACTTTCTCCCCTCAGATATAGTCTATTTGATTTAAATATATTGCATCTGTTGACATCCAAACATATAGCTTCCATTTATGTTGTTGAAAAGGGAATTTGCCATGAAGAAGCCATTGGTCTTTCAAATTCCCATCATGTGAGTGCTAGTTTCATGTCTATCACCAAGGTCTTATTTCCCAACTACTATTTCTTCCTCTGTGTTTCCAACTTTGCATTCCATTCACCAATAATTATTGATGCACCTTGATTGCATGTGTGATCAATTTGAGACTGAAAAAATTGGTAGAACTCTTGCATTTCCTTGTCACTAACTGTGGTAGGTACATAATCTCCTGTCAACTTGCAATGGGGTGGATTCTAGCCTGTCAATCACATCTCAGTTTGATGACCTCATTTGGAGGTGCCATGGAGGTAAAAACTCACTGGAGGCCAGATACATGCACACTCCCTGCAAGACATTCCTGTTGACAAGACACATAGTGCTACGCTGATAGCAGCTAGAGTCCTGGAACTGGAGGAACCACTGGAGACCCTCACCAGTGCTAAGATGTTTCCACCACCACTGGATCCACAAGACTTTCCACCCACTGGCCTGTGATCTCCCTGCACTCGGCACCATTATATGTGTTGCATGAGCCTGAAGAATTTACAGACTGGTATTAGACATATAGGCTTATATCAAACTTATGATCTGAATTGGCCTGGGATGTTTTCTTAATATATAAATACTCTATATGGAGCTCTTATACATGTGAGTGTCTATGCATTTGTTTCTACAGTCAACCTTGACTAACAAACTAACTTTAGTGGTTGGTGCATAAATTTGAATAATATTTCTAAAAACTAATTTCCTTATAGGCGTAGAGATGCTATCCTACCAACATATAGTGATACTTCAAGATAAGTCTTACAACATTCTCTTTACTTATAATCGGGACACCATTCCTCTTAAATCCCTCATTCTTCCCATAGTAAATTGTATGATTATCTGATACAAAATGGCAAATGCCAGTCTACTCCAAATCACTAATGTCTAGGATATCAATCTCTATGTGCTACATTTCCTTCACATATGCATGTATATATACACATATGTCTGTGTGTGACATATGTATTAATGTGTGTGTATAAATTTTGAGACCCAATTGCATATATATGTGTAGGTATAAAATAATGATTATATTTGTGATATGGTCCTTTTCCTTCTTCCTGTCATTTTTAAAGACTTTATACAAACTCTATTGTTATCATTCTTCTCTTTTTCTTTAATTTACTGAGCTCAGTATACTTTTAAAAATATTTTCTTTTTTTAGTTTTGTTTCTTCTCAAATGTTTGTTTATTTCTTTTAAATATGAAATTTCTACCCATGATATTTTTATTGCATTCTCTTTATCATGCCATCCTTTTTGGCCCTATCACAGACAATATTTCAACAAGATAAGTTTTACCTAAAGGAAATATGGTTTCTATGGAATATACTTCATAAAGTAGCCCTAAAGAGTAGAGGTCAGAAACAGATGGATACTTAGTCAGGTGTTCAGAAATAGAAGGCAACATTGGTTTACATTTAGGTGATTATTGTGGTCATATTTATATTCTTACACTGGCCAAATATGACCCCAAGATAAATAGAAATTTGATGGTGACCTGCAGTCTTTCCCATCCATCCACCATGTAAACAAACTGCAAATATAATGTGACTCTCAGGTAATTGCTGCAGCCAGTGCTGTAGGGTATGTTACTATCAGCTGAACTAACTCTTTGCCTCAGGCACCATCTGGACAGTGACAAGCAAATCACCCTGATGAGATGAAGAACTGTAAGTGGATTGAGGGAGCCCTTTGACTTGTTCCAGTGCCACTACCTCCCAATAGGACTTGTCTCTCTTATCCACATTGGAAATGCAAGGCTGAAGCTGAGAAGCACCAATTTTGCTTAGAGAGATGGTTCAGTATTTTCCAAGTTCTTGACAGCTAACCAATTAAAGGCCAGATGACACTGTTAACAAGCTCTAAATAAGCTAGGTTTTAGAGCAGTAGACGGGACCAAAGCCACCAGTATATGGCCATGCTCAGTGTGTTCATTTTAAAAGAAATTCAGTGATAATTGCAGTGATGAAAATGATGCTGATGACTTTAGGAATTCTGGGAAAAATTTAAACCAGTAACTGAGAGGCAACAAATCCACTTGCTTAAATTTCCCATGAGTGCGCCATTTACTCCCATATTTTCAGTCCTCAAAATTCTGAAATGTTATCTAATTCCAATTAATTAGTTCAGTCCTGCCCAATATCCCTAAAATCTTCACTGTCTCCTTCACCACCATAATTAACAATGAATATTTTTCACACATACCAAGTATGGCTGTGTATTACATGGAAAATGGGACTGATTTCACAGGTAAAAAAGGAAGCTTAATTTCATTCATATTCTTTTAAATCATTTTATTGGCGGGGGTCATATAGCTCTTATCACAATCCATGCATATATCCATTGTGTCAAGCATATTTGTACATATGTTGCTATCATCATTTTCATAATGTTTTCATAATATTCATGATAACTTGAGCCCTTGTTATCAACTCCTTTTCCTCCTCCCTTATTTCATCCATCTTTAGTCAAACCTCATCCCACTGAAAATCTACCATTCCTAAAGTTTTTATTAGCAAGCTCCTTGTTAAGGTTCTAGTGCATTGGGGAAGGTAGAGTCTTCCAAGGAAGCCAAACAAGCTCATATTCTTCTTGATATTACTTAAGGTTACTGTTCTATAAAGGTTCCCAAGTAGCTCACATGGTTAAGCACCCTGAGAGTAACCTAACGTTTGGCTGTTTTACATGTCTTAATGCTAAAATTCAAAAGACATCTGTTTGTGGGAGGCTAAAGTCTGCAATGGAAGCTCTAACTCCATTTTGACATAAACACAGGCTCCCCTTGTATTATTTCTGCCCATTAACCAGTAATATGGTACTTTTGCCTCAGAAAAGCCAAGAATTTGCCTAGGCATGCCCTTAAAGGACTTTCAAAAAATAGCCACATTATTCTGGTTTCTGTTCAAAGCTGAGGTCCTGGAAAGTATGACATGGGTCACATGGTCATGAATCTTACTCGGTTATCATGTAGCCGGGTGGTCAAAACCACAGAACTAATCCAGTACATTTTCTCAACCTGCAAATAAGTACATACTGCAATCATTATTCATTTCTTGCTTCTGTAGTCCTCCATTAGACAGAGAAATTGATCCGCCAATGATTGTGATGTGGGGCTGATTCCTTTTGTTTCTTAATAATGTATAAAAGAAAAAAAGAATGTATAAAAGAACCCCAGGCTGGTGAATAGCAGTCTCCATTTCAGCTTCTGTACTACATACATGCTAATGTTTGCCCTCCCTCTTGAATAATTGCTTTTGTCTTGTTTTTGTGCTATTCAAAGCTTAATTAAAGGGTCTCTATAGAATGTATTGGAATGTGGAGGCATGTTTTCCCTTAAAGTACAACCCACCAGAGACACTTCAGTAGACAGTGCTGGTTCTGAAAAGCCACAGCCTTGAAAACTACAGAGTACTGTGCTAACACTGCAAAATAGTTGGCCGCCACCACTCAGAATCAATTCACAGCAACTAACAGCAACAACCACTTTGTAATAACACTGGAAGGCTTTGTCATGACTAAGAGCAATGTCCAGATACCGAAGCCCCAAATCCAAAGGCATTTAACTTGTAATTCTGACAAATATTCAGTTTTTCAGGATATAAGATCACTGTGGATATGATGGACGTGAACAGTAACTGTGTGTGTGTGTGTGTGTGTGTGTACACACCTATGCAGGCCCTTATGTTTTCTTTATTAGCCAACACATCTAACCTCTTCCCAAATAAAGAGCTAGTGCCAATGTTAACTGGGGATTTTCAGCCAGCAAGTGCATCCTTCTTTCTGTGTGATCAGACTTCACTGAGCTAAGACTAAAGTGCTGGTGCTTCTGGCCTTTAGAGCTGAGTCACTAGAAAGTACACAGTAGAGGGGCTTGGGTATCGCAGCATGATGTAAATTACTACCGTATGCATCAATTACCAGAACCACACTGACCTCAGCAGAGGGGACAGAAGTGACATCACTGATGCAGCAACTTGAACCCCCCCACAGGAAAACCTAGCTGACAGAACAAGGATGCCAGTTACAGCACACAGAGACGCAGTGATGCCCACCACATGAGACCAATCAAGAGACCATTGCAGGGGCTCTTACTTTCATTTCTCAAATTTGATAGGTAGCCCACATCAAATATTCATAAGAGAAACCTGGGACATTCTGAGGGAGTAGCGAGAAGTGGCACGCTGGGTGGCATTTTATTTTGTTCATATCAGGTATGAAATCACCAGAAATGAATGCTTCCATAGTAGCAGTCTTAATGACAAAATGACCTGTACTATGATACAAAAACAGGGCAAGGGCTAATCTCTCCATTTCCAATGCTCCATAACCCTCTAGTTCTCTCTTGCCCTGCTGCCTGAGAGCATGCAGTATTGAAATTGGGGAGGCCCTAGCAGTTATACTAAATCAGAATGATCTTGATTCTATCTCACCGAATTTCCAATAAATGCTGGCATTTTCACAAATACCCTAAGTTGTTTTGATATTTGATTACATATTTTGAACTGATTTGGGAGCGTCTTATAAGTATAATAAGAAGAGTCACCGGGAGTCAGTCTATATACCTTATGTCCTCCAAGGATGGTGAAGCAATCTTGGGGAGTTCTACAAGGATCCCAAGAGTCTTCTGTCTCCAACAAGCAGCTTGGACCCAGATTTCATCCCCATTTGATAACACCCTGACTCTGTTTCCATCCTTCACAAATATTTATTGAACCTCTTCCTATGGTCGGGGACTAAGTAGGTGGTGTGGATAAGATCATTAAAAACAAACATAATCCTCATCCTTACGCTACTAAGATTTACTCATTGACTTGTGTATATAAGGAGGAGAGGGCAAGTCAAGTGATATCAAGTAATACTAAAAATAGACATCTATGAATAAGAGTCACTATTATGAAGAAAACGAAGTTGTTATGAAGAACTTGGTTGGCTTCTTATTAGGTGCCGTGGAGTCACCTCTGACCCATAACAACCCTGTGCACAATTGAACAAAGCGCTGCCTGCTCCTATGCCAATCTCACAATTGTTCCTCTGCCTGAGCACATGGATACAGCCAATCTACCTTGTCCAGTGCCTTCCTCTTCGCAGCAGGCCCTCCACTTTACCAAGCATGATGCCCTTCTCCAGGGACTGCTCTCTTCTGAAAATATGTCCAGAGCTCTATCATCCTTGCGTCTAAGGTGCATGCTGGTCTTATTTCTTCAATACAGATCGGTTTGCCCTTTTATCAGTCCATGGTACTTTCAATATTTTTCTCCAGCATCACAAATCCCAAGCTCAGATTCTTCTAGAGTCTTCCATATTCAATGTCCAACTTTCACATGCAGCTGAATCCTCAAAATACTCTAAAGAGGTCTTGTACAGCACATTTATCCATTACAGTATGGCTTAATTGACTGCTGCTCCCATGAGCATTGATTGTAGGTCCAAGCGAGACAAATCCTTGACAACTTCAACCTTGTCTCTGTTTTCATGATGTTACTTTTGGGTCCAATTGTAAAAACTTGGGCCTTTACATTGGGTTATATTCCATACTGAAGGCTGTAATCCTTGATCTTCATCAGCAGGTGCTTCAAGTCCGCCTCACTGTAGCAAGCAAAGTCGTGTCATCTGCAGATCATAGGTTGTTAATAAGCCTCTTTCTGATTCTGAAGCTGTACTGTTTTTCACATAATTCAGCTTCTCTGATGATGTGCTCAGCATAAAGGTTTAATGAGTATGATGCGAGGACATAACCTTGCTGCACACCTTTCCTGATTTTAAAGCATGCGGTCTTCCCTTATGCTGTTCACTCAACTTCACAGGGAAAATCACACAGGGAAAAGAACCAGAACCTGACTATTTGTCACCTAGTAGGGATATAGTACATGTACCATAACTTTTCTGCCAAGAACATGTCAAGAGCTTTCTACATGAACTTTCTGATCCATATCATTTTCCTTCTACTTGTCCCTCTCCACAGAAAAGCCAGAGAGAGACTCCTCAAATCTAAATTGGGTAATTTGCATCCCTCTAATGTAACAGATTAAACTTAAGAAGGGTATGTCCTGTACCTTCACAGGTAGAAAAGAAACAAGAATAATAGCCATGAGTGATTCTTCTGAGGCAAAAGTCAAACATACCTCTTCTCTCCAAATTAAAAAAAAAAAATTCGAACATAAACTTCCTTACTGATAGCACTCTCTACTTCTCTGCTGGTTTGGGTAATTCCCACACAATTTGGGAATACAACAAACAGGCGATGATTCGGGAGCACGAACAACTCAGAATAGTTTTGCGTTCAAGACAGATTTTTCTCAGTGGAGTCCACAATCATGTTTCTCTTGCTCCTGGTTTCATGGCCAAGCAGGTCCCGACAAGCAGTAGAAGTTTCTTCAATTCTACTGATAAGTATTCCGAGATACCCAACTCCATCAGTAAAGTAAGACATCAGCAAAAGAAGTAGAAGGCTCACAAAGGTTGACACGGGTTGCAACAATAGGGATGACAACATTCTGGGCAGCATTTTGTTCTGTTTGAATGTGGCTGCCACCATTGCTGCTGTGGTGGCTTGCCATTTCACCAGGTCCCAAATCACAGTGACACTATTTACCACAGACCAAAGCACTGCCTGGCCCTGCATCATCCTCAAAATTGTTATGTTCGAGTCCATCGTTAAGGCACCATCCAGCTCATTTTCCCTGCCCATCTGCTTTCGCAAGCACAGTGTCCTTGTTTAGATACTGATTTGCCCTCATAATGCCCAAAGTATGTGCTACAAAGTCTCTCCATTCTCACTTCTGAGGAACATTTTGGCTTTCCTTCTTCCAAAGCAGGTGTTTTTGTCCTTCTGGCCATCCAGGATATTTCAACATTCCTTGTCACCATAATCAAAACGCATAGATCCTCTGTGGTCTTCTCTATTCCGTGTCCTGCTTTCACAAGCACATGAAGTGATTGAAACTATCACGTGGGTCACTTCTCTGAGATTCCTTGTTGAAAGTTAGCAGAACATCCTCTGGTCTAGTGCCAGAAGATGAGTCCTTAGGGTTGGAACGAACTGAAAACACAACTCCTCAAAGAAGACTCTACCTTTTAAACTACGCGATTGCCCTTCCCCCACCGTGGAGTAGATGATGACTCACAGTGCGCCTCTGTGGGGTGTCCAAGGCGGTGAATCTTTGTGGGAGCAGAGAGATTCGACTTTCTCTGCAGTGTCTTCTGGACTTGAACTTCCTAACCTGCAGTCCTCTGCTTACTTAGCACCACCAGGAGCCTTGTCCACAATTCCAGTCATATTTTAAAACATGCAAAGACATTTAGGGTCAGGATTACTTTTCTTTTTGTAATTTCCTGTTTTAGCTCATTTTTAAACCTTATAGCCCATCCATAGCATGGCCCTTTTACCCTTAATGAAGGGACTGCTCCTGTACCTTACGACAGCTTGTTCACGGTGACACCAGGGCTTTGTTCTCTTGACTCTCTACACTTGAAAGAATATCCTCGAATCTTCCACCTTACTCTTCAAGGTTTATAAAGCAGATTCTGCTGATCTTTTCTAAGTCCGAGTCCACTACCATGCTAGAGATTGTTTCCTGGCTGTTACTCTTATGGTCATTTACTCTCTAATCTTTGATTTCTTAGCTGCTCTTCCTTGGAAGGAACCCTGGTACTCCTTGCGGGGAAAGACAGGGTTTTCTGCTTCCATAAACACTTGCAGTCTCAGAAACTCACATGAGCAGGTCTACTTGTTCTTGTAGGGTCGCTGTGAGTGGGGCTTGAACTCAGTAGCAGTAAGTTTGGCTTTTGGTTTATTCCTGTTAGATTAAGATGCTGTATCAAAATAAGTTCCTTATACCCCTAGACCTTGACCCCAATGGCCTACTATTTAGTTGCCACTGCTGTTGGTAGGTGCCATCTAGTCCATTCCGTGACCAACTGCACAAGAGCAGAAGACCACCTCATTCTGTGCCATTTTCACAGTTGGTGCTTTGTTGGAGTCCGTTGCTGCAGCCACCACATCAGTTCGTTTTGTGAAGGACAGCTTCCTTTTCACTGACCCTCTCTTTTTCGTAAGAGGCTATCTTTCTCTGACATCTGGTCCCTCCTCCTAAAATGCCCAAAGGACGTTTAGACAGGCTCATCACCCTCCCTTCTAAGGGGCATTTTCATTGTATTTCTTCCAAGATGTTTCCCAGGCAATCTTTGCTATATTCAATATTCTTTACCAATGTCATCATTCAAAGACATACCTTTTCCTCTGGTGCTTCTTATTCATTGTTCAGTCTTGCATGCATATCATGTGGTTGAGCATACGATGGCTGGAATCAGGGACACCTTAATCAGCAATGTGACATCTTTTCTCTTTGACACTTTAAAGCAGTCATTTGCAACAGATTTCCCCAATGCACTGCATTGTCTGATTTCTTGACAGATGTTTTCATAAGTGTTGATGATAGATCCAAGAAGAATAAAATCCTTTACAATTTGAATCTTTTCTCTGTTTACATATTGGTCTGGTCCTGAGGTATATGCTAAGGTGTATTCCATACAAACAGTCTTTGATATTCATCTATACATGTTGCGAGTCTTTCAGACTTCCAGGAAGCAGAGTTCTGTCAATTGCATATCAAATGCATTTAATGAAACTTCCTACTAACCTGATGCATTCTTCTTCATACAGCTCAATTTCCAGACTATTTGCTAAGTGTCCAAGTTGAATAAGCATGGTTTGATATCATGCAATATCCACTTCTTTGTTCAAATTGCACCCTTTTGATCTATTTATAAATTCTACATTAAGTGTGCTGAATTCCCATTCTTTGCAATGATATTCATAGTTTTCTATAATCTACAGTCAGATGACTTTTTAATAAAACACAGGTAAATATTTTTCTGATACTCTCTGCTTCCAGCTAAGATCCATCTAATATCAGAAATTATATCAATTGATCCATATCCCGTTCTGAATCAGCTTAAATTTCTGGTAATACTCTGTCAATGTAGTACTGCCACTCAAATGTTGTAAATTGAATTACGCTTATTTTGATTGGCCTTCTTTTCATCTCTCAAGTTTCTTACAGAGCTAGATAAAATAAAAACTGTAAAGAATATGAACAAAGCAAAAATAAATGGTTTATTATAACCAACTTCTAAAACAACTCTAATTCAATACCTGAATTTCTTTCTTAAAAAATGTTTTGATATCAACTGCTGCGTTTATACTTTTTTTT
>PVJH01046200.1:0-11964 GCA_004026705.1 Nesogale talazaci | reverse complement strand
GTAGGGTTCTGCATAAAAAAGAAATGGGAGAGGGGAGGGGAGGGGGACGCACATGAGGGAAAGGAAGGAAGGAAGGAGAGGGCCCCGGCAGATCATGGACACTTAACAAGCAGCGGGAGAGCACCAGGTCTCAACGGGGCGCTGTTTGGGACTTGACAGTCAAGGCAAAGGACATGGTCTTCCCTAGAACTCAGGTGGGGAGGGGTGGTCTTGATCTTTCTGCATCAAGACAATGAGAGGTGGGAAGAAAGGACTCCGCTCCCTGGGGAAGCCACTGTTATTGGAGTGGGATTAAGGAATGCATATGAGGTCCTCCAACTATCTTCTGGGTCTGAAGTTCCTTAATGCCTCCTGTGGTCCAACCTGCAGCGCTTTCTAAGGCGCTCCAAATGCCCTTTGGCCTCCAGCCTCTGGCCATCCCACCTTATACAGCCTCCCCTCTCTGTCCCTTCCCCGACTCCCATCCCCAGTCCCAGCCTGAATCTCGCCCAGCGTGGACGGAGAGGAGCACCTTGCAGCCAACACCTCCTGCACACCATTCTTCCTTCCAACACCAACCACTCTCTGGAGTTTTCCTGAATGGGGCCTGGGGATGGCGTCCCACGTTCATCGGGCACTCAAAGAGAGACACGAGGGCGGTGGCTACCCTTGGCAGGTCGGCTCCTCTGGGGCAGGCCCTGCGCTGGGTCCATAGGTGCGCACACTCCTTGCGCTGCCCACTTCTCTCCACCGAGAGCCTGGGACTCAGTGGGAAGGGTTAGGCAGCTCTCAGGCAAGGACTGGAGTGCGACTGGCCCCAACAGCGGCTCCGCTTGCATCCTGCTACCCAAATGTGCGTGCGCTGCGGCAGGGCCGGTACTGTCCCACTGACTTCGAGCGACAGGAGCACTGCTAGGGCCGGCACTGTCCCACTGACTTCGAGCGACGGGAGCACTGCAAGGGCCGGCACTGTCCCACTGACTTCGAGCGACGGGAGCACTGTTAGGGCCGGCACTGTCCCACTGACTTCGAGCGACGGGAGCACTGCTAGGGCCGGCACTGTCCCACTGACTTCGAGCGACGGGAGCACACGAGCAGTGCCTCGCAGCGCTGAGAAGGGGAAGGAGCCTTCTGACTTCTCCGCGACTCCCGTGCACCCCTACAGTAAAGTGACCAGATCTTCAGCGGGAAACCATTGACGGCGGGGAGGGGGGGCGGGGCGGGGGGAGAGGAGGGGGTCCTTGATGAAAAATTTGGTCTGTATGGAGCAACAAAAATGTTCATAGAATGCAAAAAATAGTACTGTAATAGATTTATTTTAATGTTAAAATGCCGCGGGACGTGTGATCACTTGACCCTACAGTCAACAAACAACCCCCCTGACATCGAGCCATGCTGACTCGGGGACCTCCAGGACGGGGTAGAATGGCCCCTGTGAACGTCCGAGACCGTTAACACTTTAAGGGTGTAGAAAGCCCCATCTTTCTCCCTAAGAGCATCTGGTGGCTTTGAACCGCAGACCTTGCCGTCAGGAGACCCCCACAGACCCATGGTGCAACAGGGCTCCCCTTATGTCCTCCAAAGGCTGGGCTGCTCTCCTGAGAAAGCAACAATCCCTCCCTCAGGCAAGTTGCCACCTTTGGAACCATGTCACACCCCATAGGGACAGGGGGTCCACCCTCCACCCCCCTCACAAGGCGTGGCCCTGTCCCAGCTCCCAGCAGGATCCCCCAACACACTGCTAAATGGTCCCTCGGGACCCACGACCCCTCTCTCGGGTGGGGGTGTGGGGTGGGAAGGAGGGGTCTTCTCAGTCTTCCGGGGCACCCAAGACTCCCTCAGAAAATTCTGCCCACGGGACTCAAACGCAGCCGTCACGGCTCCGCGGGGTGCATCTTCTCTCTGCCCCGATGGGAGGGCCCTTGGAGTCCAAGGTGGCATCTTATGCCTGTCCCTTTCCTAGTGCTTCCAAGGGGGGAGAAACGCAGCCGCAACAATGGCATCGGGGGAGGAGGACGTAGGTCCTGGGGAAGAAAGCCTCGTCCCCCTCCCGTCTCACAGACCCAGGACCTTCATGCTGCTTCCAGGAGAAAACCTCTCCAACTCCCTGCCACCCAGCCAGGCAGACTCCTGGCGGCCCTGTGGGGGGACAGGCTAGCACTGCCCCTGTACCCCACGATGATAACTCCTCACAGGTGTAGGGAGCCTCATCTTCCTCCCTCAGAGCAGCTGGTGGGTTCCAACTGCTGGCCTTGCAGTTCTCAGTCCACTGGGAAATGCACTGTGCCCCCAGGGCTCCTGAGAAAGCCTCCGGAGAAGTATTTTCAGACTCCTTTAAGACACACCCCTGCCTTCAAAGGAAGCAGTGTTGTGGATAAAACGGCTCAAAGGGGGGCAGCTGGGGTGGGGGCCAGAGCCTGCCTGCTCTGCCAGCTGCAGAGCCCGTCACTGCTGCACAGGCCTCAGATGAAGAGGCTTCACCTGGAGCCCGTGTCTGCTTCTGCCCCAGCCTCTGCCCTACGAAGCTTCACCTGCCCTTCTGGAGAAGGGACGCTGTTCTCGCCCTCACCCTCGCGCTCCCCCCTGCTCCCCTAGAGGACTGGGGCAGGCCAAGAGAGGACGACTGGGGGATGGGGAGGGGAGTCAACCACGGGTTACAGCACCGGAGACCCTGACCCCATTCAGCGCAGCAAGCCATGCCTGGCCCGCTCCCCTCTTCTCACAGCTCCAAGTCCTGGAACCCCAAGTCAGGCGGGTCTCCCTCCGTTCAGAAGGAGTGGCAAAACACGGTCCCTGGGAAAGATGTCCTCTGGCCTCCCAACTGCTCAAAGAGTGGACTCTGGGGTGGCCTGGGGCCAGGGATGGGCATAAGCAGGCTCCTTTTCCCCAGAATAGGAGGTGGGTGGTCTGAAATCTGTTCCCACCCCTTCTCCTGACCAGAGGTGGGGTCCACACCAGAGTCCCCCACTCCTGCCTGGAGGCTGGGAAGCACCTCCCAGCTACCCTCAGGACAGCAGCCCCCGACAGGGTCCCCTTCATGCGCCACCTCACCCCAACTCTGACTCTAAAAATGGTTCCCTGGTTTTCAGCCCCGGCGCCTGCCCACAAATTAGTGTCTCCAAACCAAGACTTCCTCCCGGGACATGACTTCAGGGAGGCTCCTGGGGGAGCCAGGAGGCCTCTGCGAAGGGAGATGGCGCTGCTGAGGGGACATGGGAGGGTATGTTCCTAGGGCACCCTCCCCCAGGGCCACCCAGACTCGGTGTGGCACCTCTGTTCTCTGGGCTGTGGCACAGCCACAGGCAACCTCTCCGGGGTAACTCTGGTCCCAGCCCTCCCCTCCAGCACCCCTCCAATGACTTTGCCCTGGTCACCATCCAGGGCAGCCCTCTGGTGCAGGGGAGGGGCAGGGGGCAGCGGGTAGGTAAGCCTGGGCTCTCAGAAGGTGACCAAGTGGGTACCCAGCTGGCGGAACGGGGAACGCCTGGCCTGCCCAGTCAGCCGATCTTTATTCTGAGCAGTCGCCTCTTTCTAGAAAGAGCCCTCCCCAGGGTGCCCAGACCACCCCCACCCCCAGGCAGGTGTCGCCTGCTGCAGCCCGGGCAGGGCACGCTCGCCGGCGCGCAGGCGGACGGGCAGCATACTCACAGGTAAGCCGTCAGGGGGTCCAAGTCTCCGGGCACGGCGGAGAGCCCGAGTTCGGAGCAGTCGGCCGACAGCATGATGCCGTCCTCCTGGCAGTGGCAAGGGCCGGGGCAGGCGGCGGGGCCCGGGCCTGGCTGCTGGGCGCCGCCGACTCCCGGGGAAGCGCGCAGCGCAGCGCACAGCCCCAGCGCCCGGAGCGCGAGCGCGAGCGCCAGCGGGCTGGGCATCTCGGCGGCCGGCGGCAGGGCACCTGGTGGCGGCCGGGCGAGCGCACGGGCTGCGCGGCGGCTTCCTGCCCCCGCGCCAGCCGGGCGGGCGGCGGGCTCGGCCGTCGGTGGGGACCGCCCCGCGGGCTCTGCTTGGCGGCGGCGGCGGCGGGAGCGCGGGGACGCTGCAGTCAGAGAGAGGCAGGCATTGTGGAGTGATCGTCGTTACTCAGTTTCACAGGCTGGGCTTGGCAAGGGAGGGAGACCCAGGCGGAGGAGGAGTCAAGAAAACTCGCAGTGCTGCGCCTAGCTCTCCTTCCCTCCTTCCTTCCTTCCTTCCTTCGGAGCTGGCAGCAATTCCGTCCAGGAAAGAAAAAAAAAAAAGGGGGGTGGGTGGGAGGTAGAAGACATGGAAAAAAAGCCAAAACTCAAAGAGTGCCAGGCCAGCTTGTCAAGGACCTGCACTTGTATGGAAACAGTGTCCCGGGTGCTGGATCCTCTTGCCTTTGAGGACAGGCAGGGGCTCCCATGGGAGCTGGAGGAGACCCTTTGGAAGAGAACTTAGTGCTCTCTTAACGCCCACCCTCCCACCCGCACCCACCCTCTCTGCTGCATCCAACACGTTAGAAGTCTGAGACCCTGAGAGGCAAGTGACCTGTCCAGGGCACACAGCAGAGGAGAGGCAGCCAGACCCGGGACTTGGGGACAGCACTCTTCTCTCCTCTCCTGGGCTGAGAGCAGAGGGGCAGTGAGCGTGTGTGGAAGCATCCAGACCCTGGACCGTTCCCTACAGGTTGGGATGGGGACAATAAGAAGTAGCCGTCTCCCCCAGGGGACATGCCCTAGTACCAGAGAAATAGAACTGGGTGTGACTTTCCATCCACTGAGTGCCTGCTGTCCCCTGCCTAGGTCAGGTTTAAGTCCCTGGGATCACCTTGATTCTGGCCTCTGGGACTCTGCCCAGCTGCTTGTCAAAGGCTGCTGAAAGCCAACTGGCTGGCGCCACCTGGGGGCTCCGTGCTGCAAGTTCACCAAGCCCCAAGTTGGAATCCCAGAGCCTGGGGGCCTTAGGAACTAAGATTGGTCAGTCCTCAACCAAACTGGGCTGACTTCAGGTAGACTCCTGCCTTCTGTGGCCTCTCCAACATTCTAAGCCCAGTGCCAGTGCAGAACCGGCAGCTCCTGCTGTGAGTCTCCCTCTTCCCATCTTAACCCCCCTCCCCCTAATCCAGCCAGAGGGGACCCCAGAGGCAGCCAAGCTTCCTTTCAGCCCACACTGCCAGGACCCTCTTGCCAACCCCATCATCATAGAGTCTCAGGAGGAGTAGGGCAGGGGGGGGAGAGGAACCCCTACAGCTGGGTCAAACAGCCAGAGATGCTCAGAAGGTAGAATGAGCCTCCTGGGGCTCCGGAGAGACCTGCCCATGGAACTTCCTCACCTGTGGCAGATGGATGCTGCTTCTCTGCTGGCTTCAAACCCACATCCTGTCCTGGGCCCTCTATTCCCTCCCAGCTCCGCCTGCCTTTCTGCTCCCACTCAGCTCCTGGGTTCCCCACTCCCCACCTGTCGGCTGCTCTACTGTGTGAGGCTCAGGCTGATGGGGCCTGGTCAGCATGTCCACCTGGGCGGTTCAGAGTGAAGTCTCCAGCCTGTCCACTGGAAGGTCATTGTGGGGATGACCCCACCCTGATGAACACGGTGTAGGAAGATGAGGCCGGCATTCAGTTCGGGGTGAGGCAAGGTGGGGGGCTCTAAGCCTAACCCCGGTCAAGAAAAGCTGCTGTTAGAATGGAAAGCCCTCCCTGTCCCCTTCTTCAATCAGGGCCTGGGAAGTGTGAGCTCCTCCCTCTCCTGCTCTGGCCAGAGGCCCTGGCCTGGGGTTCTCCCAGGGCTGGCACATGGACCTGTATGAAGATGGTGTCCCCGGGGACAGAACCTGCTGTTTGATCAGGAGGCCATCCACCATTGTGTCTCTGGTGTGTGACACAGCCCTAAAACTTGGGAGACAAACTGCGACCCCGCCCTGGCCTTACCCACAGACCTTTTGGTCCTCCAGGCCGTACCCCTCCCCACCCATGCTGTTGAGCCTTGTTCTTCTGCTTCCCCAGTGCTCCCTCCCGGGAAGAGTAGCAAGCCCTGGATGAGGGTGGCCGCTGGGAAGGACTGTGGCTGGACTCAAAGGCTGGAGGGGGGGTAGGGAGAGAGTAGGTGGTGGGGAGGTGAAGGGAGGGGGCTGGCAGCAGGCAGGGAGTGGCAGCTGGGCAGCGGCAGACTCAATCAGGGGGACCGTGGCTTGGCACCACAGGATGCCCAAGATGAAGAGGTTAACGTCTGGGGGGTCTGGGGAAATGAATGGAGGAATGTGGACAGGGTCTCTGGCAGGGGGTGGGGGGAGCCAACAGCAGGCAGGCTGCGGTCAGCCTGGTCATCCAGGTTCCCAGGCTCCATGACCCCAGTATTGGGCCCCGTGTCCCTCAAGTCTCTGAGGCCTTTTCTTTTCTTCTGGAAGGATGAGGGACAGAACACACTCGGCTTCATGCTTGTCCACGTCTTTATTTCCCCCTCCGTCCTTTCCAGCCCAGGGCCCTCCAGGAGAAGTGGGCACCAATGGGTATGCAGGAGTCCACACTGCCCGGCAGGGGACACAATCTACATATCAGCTACGCTGTGACAGGTGTTGACTCAAGGACGCTTGTCCCCCAGGGCGTGGTGCAGACAGTTGTAGAGGTAGATATACTGCTCCTGGGGCAGGGTGGAGGCAATATAAGAAAGCAGTGTGAGAAAACCTCATCCCGATGACATCCCAAACCCACAAACGCTTCCCTGGGGGCCCAGGGTTCTACCCCATCTGGGACGTACAGTGCCCCACAGCACCACCTGGCGGCCGTGCAAACCGTGTGGCCAAGAGGCGTTCTGGACCTGAAACTCCATGGAGCCCGGGGCCCCAGCCTCCCTCCCCCGCTGTGCCCTCTGGCCTCTCACCAGCGTTGGTGTCATCAGGCTGCAGGCCTGTGACTGCTGCAGGGCCACGTTAAAGATGTCCACGGTGCACTCAGCCCTCGCCTGCTGCAGCAACCGCTCCATGGCCAGGAAAAGGCCCAGGTGGGCCGCACCTTTGCTGCAAGGGCCCAGAGTCAGAGGAGCGCTTTGGACCGGGAAGGGTGGGATGTCCAGGCAGGGGGGAGCCCCTTTGGTGTTCAGCCTGGATCCCGGTGGGGAAGACAGGGTCTATTTCTCCAATATCCCTGCAAGTCTGGGGAGGCTGTGCCCTTTGACCCACACTCCAAGGCCAGGTCAGAGAGAGGAGGGTGGCTGGCGCCTTTTTCCCATGCCCCTGGCACCTGGAGTGGCTTAGCAGTGTGCCCTGCTTCCTGCTCTCGCCCTGGGAGTAGCACTGGTCCACGGCAGCCAGGAAGGACAGCAGGGTGGTGAAGGGCAGCTCACGGTCTGGTTGCCAGGGCGGAAACTGCATTTGATGCACCTGCCGCTCCTTCCTGGTCTCCCCCTGTGGCAAAGCCCCGTCAGCATTAATTAGTGTATTGCCCAGGACACAGGGGACAGCCCAGCCTCCCACTCTCGAGGCCCAGTGCCTACATGGGTGACCCTGAGGAGGGTGCTGGGCCAGCCCAGGGTGCTGCTCTCCGCCATCCAGTGTACCATCACCACAGCCGTGACAATGGGATGCTTCTTTGTTGGCCAGAATTCCTGGGGGCCGGGAGAGGGGGTCCTGAGTCGGCTCTGGCAGTCCACCATGGACTCCGAAGCCTCCCATCCTGACCCTTCTCCTGCCCTCAAGCCCCATCACCTGCTTCTGCACATCGGGCGGGCACAGGGAGACCAGCACATGGGCCCCGTGCTCCCACACCAGATCCCAGAGCTCCTGTGGGCTCACGGGGCCCGTCAGCACCACGTGGTCTCTGCTGGAAGGCCCACCCTGTGGGGCACAGCTCGTTGGTTCAAGAGACTGCGGGCCTCCCCTGCCCAGCCCACAGCTTGAAGCGCCCTTTGGCAGCCCCAGTCCCAGATGGGCTCAGCCCCGCGTGGCAGGCGAGGGTAAGCCAAAAGGTTGCTAAGCCAGCCTCCTCTCACGGGAAAGAGCCAGGCTTCGGGCATCCCGTCGGGGGCGCTCTCTGCCAGAGGAGGCACGTGCACTTGAGAGCAGTCATCTGTGGGAAGACAGGGAGGCTGCACCAGACGCCCCTGGTTTGCGCCTGTCCCCGCCCCCCTCCCACTCCCCACCCCGCTAGCACTGCTGGACGGCACTCACAAGAGACGCTGCATTGCTGCTCACGGCCAGGAGGGGGTGTCGGAGAGCCGGTCTCTTCCTTGATGGCCTGGAGCAGGAGCTGCGTTGGAGAGAGGCGCATGGAGGGAGGCAGGGTCAGAAAAGGAATACCCTCACTGCCGTCCAGCGGTGCCCATGCAAAGCCACCCGGTGGGGCAGGATAGAACTGGCCCTGTGGGTTTCCAAGGCTGTAACTCTTTACAGGAGTAGGAAGCCCTGCCATGCTCCTGCAGGGGCAGCTGGTGGTTTCTAACTCCTGGCCTTGTGGCTCTTGCAGCCCGACCTGTAACCGCGAGGTCACCAGGACTGCTTGGAGGCTGGGCAGAGGCCACAGCAGTGGCAGCCTGGCGGGTACAGCCCTGAAGTGTACCTCATATTCCTTCAAGAAGCCTGTGTTGGCATTGGCCGCCCTGGTGATGCAGGCCTGCAGGAAATTCTTCACGGAGATGGGCCTGCACCTGGGCGAGGGGTGCAGAGGGGAGAAGGTGACCCAGCTTCCCCAGCTCCCACTCCTGGTCTTCTCGGGCCTGCGGGGAGACAGGAGTGCGAACCTGTGTTTGGGAGGGCACGGGGTGGCTGTGCCACCTCCCACGAGGGCCCAGGGAGAGTGTGTGTGTGTGTGTGTGTGTGTGTGTGTGTGTGTCTTACGCTGAGGTGGTCGAGGGCCCTTCCAGAATCTTGTTCAGGAGGCAGCTGTGCAGGAAGATGTACTGGCTCTGGCAGGGGGACAGGGTAGCCACTGAGGAAGCAGAGAGGCTAGACAGCCCCCAGCCCCTGGAGGGGGGCAGGGTATGGCGGGTGCCACCTGGAGACCCTCCTCTGCTGATCCACAAAGTCGGAGCAGATGGGGAACTACCATCTACCTCACCTTTTACAGCAAGGGAACTGGAAGTCCGCACGGAGGGGTGATCTCCCACCCCAGGGTCCTCTGTGTGTGAGCCCTCCCCCGCGAACTCTTTGCCTGGTCCCCCTACCTTACCCACTCCCCCGCTGCAGCCATCCACCTCCCACCCTCCTCCTGGGTTCCGTCCGGCTGCCTGGCCCCGCTGCAGCGGCGGGGCTCACCGGGGTCTGAATCATGAGGGGTCGGTGCAGCCGGAGTGCATACACAGCGTGGAACACATCCACTGTCTGCTCCTGCTCTAGCTGCTGCAGCAGCCTCATCAGGGCCACGAAGGTGCCCGTCCGGCCCACTCCCGCGCTGTGGGAACAAGACCCAGAAACTGAATGGGGACAGGGTTACCAGTGTCCCCGCAAGGCCCCATCCCTGCTACCACCTGCTCCAGTCCAAGCCCCGGCAGCAGCCCCTCCACCCCCACCCCCACCACCCCCACCTGCCTCACCTGCAGTGCACCAGGGTGGGCCCGGCACCCTGAGTGGCCCGCACCTGCTTCCGAACCAGTTCCACAAAGGTGAGCAGCGAGCTGGGGGCCTCAGGGATGCTGTGGTCTGGCCAGGTGGTGAACTGCAGCTGCTTCACCCTCCGCTGGTGGTGATCAGATGCCTGCATCCAGGGAGCAGGGGCGAGCAGGGAGCCCTGCGGCTCCAGCTGATCGTCTGTCCACTGGCCCCAGTCCAGAAAACTTTCTGGGGACACCCTCCCCCGCCCCCTGATGTTCCCCGAGGGGTGCCTGGATGCCCTCTTCTCTCCATCAGAGAGGTTCTGAGCCCTCGTCTATCACGAGGGTGCCCAGGCAGAGGGATGATTCTGACCCGGGGCTCCTGCTCCAGGAGGCCCCACTGGTGAAACTGCAAGGCACCAGGGTGGTAGGATTAAGAGGCCTGAGCTGAGGGAGGGCAGGGCCTTCCTTTTCGCCCTGTCTACCATGGGCTCCTGGACTGCCACGACCACCCCTTTTACCTGCTCTGGGCCTCGTCTGCGCTCCCAACCCCAGCTGCCCAAGGGAGTCGGGAGCCCAAGTGCCTAGTTCCTGGGGTCCCCAGGAAGGCAGTTCCAAGAACCCAGGAGATGAGTAACCCTTCTTGGGGGTAGGGTTCTCAATGCCCTCCCACCCGCCCCACTCGCCTCCCTGGGACACGCACATGTTGCAGCTGGAACTCGCGCCTGGTCCACTCGTCCTCCGGCTCTTCGGCCAGGAGGTGGATGGTGATGTGGCCCAGGGTGATAGGGGTACAGTCAACTGGCCAATAATGCTCACACAGCACCTGGGCCCAGAGAGTGGGCAGGGGCAGAGGCTGGTCATGGGCCAACCTGAGCACCAGCCCGCCCCCACACAACACACCCAGCCCCACCCCTCCCTCCAGCTTTCTGGTCCCTGCTACCTGGCCAGGCATTCTTCTCCGTCATGAACTTCAAACTCAAGCACCAGCACCCCAGACCTCTCCTCTGGCCTGCGGGCTCTCACTGAGGTCCCAGGCTTCTTACTAAAACAGGGTGGCCCTAATCGACTCGTTCTCAGGCTGGAGGACAAGCACTCCCCACGTCTCCACTCTGTCTCAGGGTGCTTCACAGAGCGGGCACGGAGACCCATCTACTGGGCTCGGTGAAGGGTGCCCAAGACTCCTCCCCTCCATGCTGCCCTGAGTCAGTCCTCACCCTGTATGCCCCAGCCTCTCCAGGGCCTCTCTCTGGACAAGAACGAGCAGACACAAGAAGCAGCAGAGGCCCTGGGAGACGGAGCCAGCTTCTCACGCCCCACTGCCTCCCAATGCTGATGATGGGGGTGGGGGGTGGGGTAAGGGAATCAGCCTCTACCCTGCTGGTCTCACCACACCCAGTCATGTCCCTGCTGGCCACCCGGGGCCCAGCAGTGTGCTCACCCTCCCGTTCTCCATGCCCACGGTCAGCATGACGATGGTGCGGACCTGCTGCTCCCACACCAGCCGCCAAAAGTCCTCCATGGTTCTCTTGAGGGGTCCCTGGGTGGCAATGAATTCCTGCGGGTAGGTGTAACCCTGGCAGGCGGGTGGCAGAGGACA
Source organism: Nesogale talazaci (assembly GCA_004026705.1). Classification (NCBI taxonomy): domain Eukaryota; kingdom Metazoa; phylum Chordata; class Mammalia; order Afrosoricida; family Tenrecidae; genus Nesogale; species Nesogale talazaci. The sequence goes on along the minus strand of PVJH01046200.1, from coordinate 908 downwards.
AGCGTGTGTTAATCGGTGAACCCTGGGTCTCCTGGGCCTTACCAAACTCCCCACGGGGCATCCACCCCTTCCCGCTGTGTAGCCTCTGGGAGGAGGACTCTCTGGGCATGTCAATATGTGTGCATGCGTGCAAACACGTATGCAGTGAGCCAGCAAACACGGAGAGGGGGCCCTCTGAAGATCCACCACCACCTCTCCCATGGGCCGCTGCCCATGAGAATAGGAAGAAACAGGCCCCAAGGAGCCTCCCTCCTCACCCTCCTCACCCACCCAGAGGGACCTTCTAAAAGCCAAGCTCTGTGTTCTCCCAGGCTCAAACCTCAGCTGTGGCGCTCTGCCGACCACCACACAAAACCCCAGGCTGTCAGCCAACAGCCCCTGCGGTTCCGGGCTGGGGTAGGCATGTGTCCACTCAGGCTCTTTCTGCAGCTGGAATGTCCCTTCCACCTGGAACGCCCCTTCCACCTGTCTGTCTCCTTCCTACTCATCCACAGTCTGTCCATCCCTCAAGACCTGATGGATCATGTACCATTCCTTCTAGAAACCCCTGCTTCTGGGAGTGCACTAATGGCCTTTCCTTCCCAGTGCCCCGAACCTGGGCTTGCTCCCATATTACACACACACACACACACACACACACACACACACACACACACACACAGCCTGGGTCCTCCCCCAGGGCTGAGGGACACCACAAGGCAAGCCTAGACCCCCTGCAGCCTGTGACAGGGCCTGGTGCTCCTCAGTCAATGGGTTCACGGCAACCGGTGTATGTCAGCACACAGCTGCGCTCCATGGCTTTTCAGGGGCTAGTTTTCAAAAGTAGATCGCCAGGCCTGTGTGCTGAAGTGCCTCTGGGCAGACTCGAACCACCAACTTTTCAGTTAGCAGCTGAGCCCAAATGTCTC